>JAIQCU010001055.1:0-27223 GCA_022114935.1 Leptestheria dahalacensis | reverse complement strand
GGTGGGGCGAGATGGCGGGTTGACTCGCCCGCAGTGGAAAAGAGGGCGAAGCATGCCCGGACTTGTTTGGCTCCCATGTTAAGAGATAGGAAACCGATTTAACATAGAAACAGATAGGGAATTTGGAAAAACGGTGTGGAGAAAAACGGTTTAAAAAAAGAAAAAAAAAACATGATGTGGAAAAAAGTGAACAATATGTCTCCATGCTGTGAAGC
The DNA here is from genome assembly GCA_022114935.1 of Leptestheria dahalacensis. NCBI lineage: Eukaryota > Metazoa > Arthropoda > Branchiopoda > Diplostraca > Leptestheriidae > Leptestheria > Leptestheria dahalacensis. The sequence goes on along the minus strand of JAIQCU010001055.1, from coordinate 27,008 downwards.
AATGGAGACAATAATAAAGAAATATTTTAATTATATAGGATGTATATACCATCGGGTACATAGAGAACTATCTGGTGCCGAATTATTTTTTTTTAATGGTCCATTTCAATAGAATTATAGTATTATAAAGTTTGAATGAATTAATTGTAATAATTTATAATACAATTATATAAATATATGTTAATAATGAAGCCAATAATTAACCCTGGAGGTAGCAGCCGTCCTCGGCCGGGTAGTGAGTAGACCAAGGACATTCGGAACGTGGGCGATTCGTTTCTTCGATGGGGATGACGCCGACGCCAAAGTCGAAGCCTCGGTAATTGTCGATGAAGTGACTTTCAAGGTTTCTGCAACTTTTCTTTGCGCCTGGCTGCGGGCTTCCTGGAGTTTCTTGAACCTCTCAAGCATAACCATGGAAGGACTGAGTTTGCTCGGTTTGGGCGGAGGTGCCAGGATTCGACGGACAGCAGCGGGAGAATCGGTTGAAGAATGAGCGATGCGCTGCTTCTTCACCGGGATGGCCGAGTCGTCCGCGGGGGCTTCCATGGTGTCTTCGTCGCGCTTTCTGGCTTTCCGCTGATCAACGGTGGCGTCCAATATTTCCATTGGCTGATATTCCTACATTGACATTAATTAGTTTAGTTTGCTTTAAAAAAATCAGTACAGGGGTATGTTTACGTTAAAGATTCTGTAGCACTCTTTGTCGATATCAGATTCTTCGCTGTCGTCTGCGACGGTTTCGTTTTCTTCTTTCTTTCGTTTCTTCTCCTTCTTCGATCGTTCTATCTCCTTTTCTCTGCGCCTCTCCCTTTCCTTCTTCTCCCTGTCCCTGTCCTTTTCCGTGTGCTTGCGTTTGCTCCGTGAGGACGACGAGGACGACGAGCACGAACTCTTCTTCTTATCCCCCCTATGGCCGTCCCGTCTCTTCTCCAGCTCCTTCCCGTCGGGTTTCTTTCCTGCGGGCCCCATCTTCCGTCCGTCATCCTCGTCGTTCTCCAGCATGGCTAGATAGCTTTCGGGAGAAAGCGTTCCGGGAATGTACGGGTCGTTCGAACTCCCAGCAACAACCGAACCCGGAACATAGGTTACTTCAGTGGCGACCATGCTTTTGCCTGCGGGGCTGTAGCTCGGCTCCTCCTGAAGAAACGTTTTCGTGCTTGGCATATAGCAGACATTGACATCTGCGCCGCTTCCATACCTGGGGTTGTAAGTGGGCTCCGAGGTGTTCAAGACCTTCGACGGGTTGTAGTCGACTTGCGTAATGCAGTTACTTGAAGCGGGGGAATACTGAGGTTCAGGAAGGTCAACTTTCTGGGACGGGTTGTAGTCAACAGATGGAAACAAATTTTCGTTTAAGTACGGACTATATTGATCTAAGCTGGTCCTCAGGGTGCCGCCAGCGGTTGACGAGACCTTCGATGGACTGTAATCTACCTGGGGAACAAAACTACTAGGAGCAGGCGAATACTGGGGCTCGCAGAGATCGCCTTTCTGTGATGGGCTGTAATCGACAGAAGGTAGAGAGTGGTCATCTAAGCCAGGGATATACTGTTCTGTACTGAGCCTGTCACTGCTGCTTCCCGGTTTGTATTCGACCTTAGGAACTGAACCTGTTGCCGAGGGAGTGTAACCGTCTTCGTCCACGACGTCCACAACCTTGCTCGGGTGATACTCCAGATCCCGAGAGGATTGTCTAGTGCTAGGGATATATGCTTGTTCTTTGGGTCTATATTCATTGTGCTTTGCTTTTTCGAGAACTGAAATCGGGGTAGGTCTGTATGCGGGTGTTCCAGTAGGAATGGCGTAAGTTTTGTGTGGAGGTTTTGCAAACGGTTTCGATGCTTTTTCCTTGGCGGAAGCGGGTGATTCCAGATTCTCGACCACCTTTTCCACAAGCTTCTGCCGGTTGACTATCTCGAGGATCTTGGCGGGATCCAGCGCGCCCAAGAGGGCCTCGTTTTCCAGCAGTACCTTCTTGACGGCTTCTGTGACGATTTGTTCAATAGCAGCAGATTTTGACGTCCCTTCTGATAATGGCACGCCTGTTGGATGACCACTGCATTAATTGGTGTAACCAAATGAACAAGTTAAATGCAAAATTACCATCCTTGTTGTTAATGACTTGTGCTTTGTTTACATTTAGCTTTAAGTGGCTGGATTCGCTTTCGGCCTTGTGCTGATGCCGAAATTGACAGTACGGCCTCTCGCATTTACCCTTGTCATAAAAAGGACATTGGATGGATTTGAAGTAGCCCTTTGATGGAAGCATTTCACGCGGAATTCCAGCGAGGTGCTCTGCTGCTTCACGCACTCGCTAGAAGTTCTCTAAATGACAGTCAATGGGCAGCAGCACACCAGAGGCAGCTTTTTATTTATTATACTGGTTGTTGAGATATGTCGTCATTTATAACTTGTAGATAAAAGCAAAATTCTAAAATAATTATTTCATACGTGTTCTATCGCTTTACTTAAGTTTAATTTAAATTAAAATTAATGTTATTTGCCATGACAGTAGCCGGATTCGTATAAATGGTATACAAGTAACGGGCTACTCATTTGCATAATATATATTTTTTTTGAATAGGCTATTTCACATGCTAAAATATAATTTTTAAAAATTAGAAAATATTTTCTGTTCAGTTATTATGTAAACATCAATACTTACGAATTAAAGTCAGATCATTATTAAACTAGTAGCCGGTTCCATGTAAACTTGGCTTGGCTCAAATGTTTACTTTGTAATCGGTTATTGTCGTCTGCTTGGCGTTCCAACTCGCGAATACCCGCTCAAAAGTCAAAACATCAAAGGAGGTTAAAAAAGAACGGACTGTACTTTAATTTTCATTTTAAAAATTTGATTCAAAATGAAACTAACCGAACCCGTTGTTAAGAGTTTTCGAGTAGCCAAGGTTTTCAAGGAAAACACGGATCGCATTAACAATATTGACTTTTCGCCCAGCGGTGATTCGCTCATCTCCAGTAGCGAAGACGATCAGATTGTTATTTACGATTGCGAGAAAGGAACGTACGTCTTAATTTATTTAACTACAGAATTATTCTATAGTTACAGTAATACATTAATTGTATCTCAATCTTTTCGTATTTTGCAGTCAGAAACGGACTGTCAACAGCAAGAAGTATGGAGTCGACCTGGTCCACTTCACTCACGCTAAAAACACTGCCATTCACGCATCAACAAAAATTGATGGTTCGTTGTCCACACCTCGCATGGCCAAAATCAGACTTTTTAACAATTGACGTGTTACCTTCTTTTTTTATCCCACAGATACCATCCGCTACTTATCGCTTCACGACAACAAGTACATCCGATACTTCCCTGGACACACCAAAAAGTAAGCTACCCAGCTTGATTAGCAATATCTCTAATTATGTGTTAACTATATACTTATTTTTTAGAGTGGTAACACTGTCGATGTCTCCCGTGGACGACATGTTCATCTCAGGCTCGCTGGACAAGACGCTCAGACTATGGGATCTCCGTTCACCCAACTGCCAGGGACTGATGCACTTGGCCAGTCGACCTGTGGCCGCCTTCGATCCTGAAGGGCTCATCTTTGCCGCTGGAGTCAATTCAGAAAGTGTCAAGCTTTATGACTTGCGATCTTTTGACAAGGTTTGTCACTCCAAAAAATTTTTGAACGTGTGATTCCCGCTGCTTTGAAATCAGCATTTAAATTTGAAAGTAATAATGAAATATATTGAAATAGGGCCCATTTGCCTCATTCCGGCTCAGCATGGAGAAGAATTGTGAGTGGACGGGGCTCAAGTTCAGTCCTGACGGCAAAACGATCGTCCTGTCCACCAACGGAACTGTTATTCGCTTAATCGACGCGTTCCATGGGACTCCGTTACAGACGTTCAGCGTAATCCTTAAACTTTCCTCGCCTTATTTCTTATATTCATAACTGTAAGATTAATTTTAAAAACAGGGATTCGCCAACGCGAACAAAATTCCGCTCGAGGCTTCGTTCACTCCCGATTCTCAATTCGTCTTCAGTGGTTCGTCAGACGGAAAAATCCATGTTTGGCATGCTGAAACCGGCCAAAAGGTGTCGTGAATTTCGCTTTGATCTTGTTAATTTAGTTCACTTATTTGTAAGTTAAATAAATTTAAGTAATCTAATACCACGACTACTATTAATCATATCATGGTTGAATTAGGTTTGTGTCTTCAATTCCGACCATACGGGACCAGTTCAGTGCGTGCAGTTCAACCCCAAATACATGATGCTTGCCTCTGCTTGTACTACTATGGTAACCTAATGTTATTGTACTTCGCAACCACTAAAATATAGTTATTATATTTTATGTATATAATTTTATTTTAATTTGTCTTGTGTTTATTGTGCTTTCCAGGCGTTCTGGATCCCCAGCGTCGACGACAACGCGTAATTGTAATCGCGAAAAAACAATCAACTTGCCGTTTTTTCCCCCAATTTTGTCATGATGGTCGATTATACTGTCCTTTTTTTCAAAATAAAACACACTTAAAGTTTGCACAAGTCTATTTCATTTTGATACGGAAGAACAACTGGTTTTTTAATTGGTCACTCACATAAACTTTTCGGTCATTAATATAAGACAGGATTCAGGTTAATCGTTTCATAGACAAATACTTCATACTGGACATCGCCGTCCGTCTGAATCCCTTTGGGTGTTTCAGGATCTTCGATGATTTTGACTTTAGTCTCATCGAATTCGGGGAAAAACGCATCAGCAGGGAAACTCTTGTAGATTTTGGTCAAGTAGATCCTGTAAAAATGTTGCGATTCCATGGCTTTCTTGTAGATTTCGTATCCGCCGTGCACCCAGACTCTCTCAATTCTATCTGCAAGTTCTGATTGGCTGATTCTTTGAACGATGTCGTCCAAAGTCCGGCAGACGTAGGTTTCCGGGTACTTTTCGACATGCTGCTGCGATAGAGTGCTGCTCAGGATGAAGTTGATGCTGTTCTTCCAGGGTCGCATTGATTCGGGAATGGAATCCCAAGTCCTGCGACCAAAGATGGCGACGTGTCTCTTGTTAAGATCCTTTAGGGTTTGACAGATGCGGAAGTAGTAAGCAGCTTCGGAAGGAATGTGCCACGGAAGACGGCCGTCTTTACCGATGCCCCAGTTCTCTTCCATGGCGGCGATAAGTTCGAATTTAGGGGCCATGATTGACTGGTTCGTCTTCATAAAAAAAAAACATTTTATGTGATTCAGTTACAATTAAGTTTTATTACCTCATATTGTTGCAAATTATATTCGATTTATTACTAAATATGATAGTAGTGCGAGTTTACCATCAAGTGTATTCCAGTTAAAGCAAAAATACTGTAATGTTGAATTATATTGCAATAAATTACGACTATTATAAAATAATTATGAGGTGAGATATTGTAATTCATTACAGTTTTATCGTGATAATTTCCACATTGCATTATATTTTTTTTACCGTGGATAGTAAACAATAAGCAATTACAGCTAATTCTTATTAGAAATAATACATTCCAATCCTTATTATTATGCATTACGAATGATATTATGTAATTGCAAATATGCAATTTAATTACACATTTCTAGTAATGTCGAGTTTAGTCAAACCAATTACAAGTAATTAAGTAACTTATCTTGGGTTTTATATATAGATTGACCACGTTTGTGTAGCTTACGTAATGCACTGGGCGTCTGCTTTTGAGTGAAAAACAAGTTTTTACGGTGCGGTTGCTGACTAGTCGGCGTTTCTTGACCCACTGCTGAGTGCTGAAGGCCGAGTCCGCCTTGTGTATGTATTGACACAAAGACCGGTAATGCGATCACGTGGCAGCCGTTGCTGTACCCCAAGGGGCGTGGCCAGGGGTAACCACGAGACAAAAATCTGGGTAATGCAATGACGAAACAGTCACCTTATTCTGAAACCTGAATTTCAGAGAACTTTCTAAGGTTCGAAACGATTTTGTATTATTATTTTACTCGTTGATTACCACTGATCTATAAGTACCCCCATTGATTCAGTCGGGTAATGAGGGTGCTTATACTGAGTCACATATATTCGAAATCCAGTTTACGGCCTCTTTTCACGTGTTTTTGAATTGCTTGCGTCTTTATTCAGAGCTGGAATGTATAAGAACAGTATTGAATTGATTATCAGGCCATCTTTTTCGCAGTGCACGTACAATGTCGTTATTTGTATGTGTCTGTGGGTACATAAAAAATGCTAAAACGAATAGCATTTATAATGATTTGACTGTATTGCTATTTAAAGTATAAGCACCTTATGTTTTTGTAAAGGGGACCAAAAAAAACACAGACACGATAAGAAGATTGTTACAAGTTCGCCTGCGTTCACAATGCTCTTTGCCCTTGGCTTATTTTAATGACCATGCTTGTAATCTCATGCTGGGAATTATGATATTACTCGGAAATGTAACACTAATTTTAAATGATTACAATTACCGGTTACCAATTCACAACACACTATAAGACAGCTAAATACAGGTTATAAACACACTATATTGTTTGCGTTATCTTTATTTTATGTGCATGTGTTTTTTTTAATCAGAATATAGATTATAAGGCCCTAAAAATTCTAATACAAATGATAAATGATTAATTCATTGTTGCATATACTATCACTGGGAAGCGATTTCTTTAGTTTTCCACCTCCCCATGAATGACTATTTCTTGAAGTTAAATATTGTTAAGTGTGTGATGAAACGTTATTTGGGAAGGTATAGATGGGTAGATGGGTAGATGGATAAATGGATGAATAGGTAGGTAGGTATGTAGATGGATATTCATAGATAGATAGAGATGCATGAACAATAGATTCGCGTCCTAAAAGGGAAAAGCTATTTTTCGTAACTTTCCGATATCCAAAGCGGAAAAGTCCAGTTCTTTATCAGTCATAGTCCAGCACTTTGCAGGAGAGCAGCACACTGTACATTCAAACCGTATAGGCATTGTTTGAACCTCTGAATAAGATTATAGAGTTGTTAATTCTCCGTTTAAATGCTCTCATATATACGCCCTTATGTCTACAATCTCGGTTATTGATACAGGTCACATCAAGCTAAGGTACACAATCAAGTAATATTATCATTATTTTCATTTAAAGTTAATTCAATCGAAGTAAGTCTTAAGATTCCTGTGTCAGAATATTTTAGCACATGACTCAAGACCTTGATTAGATTACCCAATAAGGACAAAGTGCAACCAGTTTTAGTTTACACGTTCACGTGCGCAAACCGTGCAAACGATAATGACTTTCCAATATGTAAAATTAGAGATTTCTTGTGGTAATTGTGCAACGCACGAGCTACAATATCAGTATCAACAGTATCAGTTAAGGGGTGTCGATTGCAACAAAAAACTGAAAGAAACGAATGTCAATGAACGTTTATTCAGCGTGTAATTTGTCTGTCTTGTCATGCCACGTGGGCACAATATGGCCTTCAAAGATAAACTTCCGAGCTCTCTTCACAATACATTTCAGTACGATATAAAAGGACAAATACTGGATCCAGGCTATTTTCAGTACTTCCCACAGCCCGGGCGAATATTCAACAAGAACGGACGGGTAATTGACGGTTACGTTCATACTGAAAGAAGAAATAGCCGTTGAAGAAGCACGCGGCAATGTAAACAAAGAATCCAGGGTTGTCGAATCTACAAAAATCAATCATTATTATCTTTGCATTAGACTAAATGCTGGAAATGTTCGTTACATTCTCGTAATGTGTACTTTTTAAAAACCTCCGCCAAGTCTACCAGATTCTCCGAACTTTTTGGAAATATTGCAACGTCGTATCGATAGTCCCAACGGCTGAATTGTAACGGTCGTTTCTGTTCAAATTTCAAATCGCCAATGAAGTTCAGGGTTTCGAGCGGCAGACCAGAGGGGTAATGAATTGCTCCCAGTGATTCCATTTGAAGATCGGAAACCTCCTGCAAATTAGTTTTTTTACATATTTAAAAAAGCAAAACTCTGATCCCAAAAGAGCAACAGTAAATAGGCATACCTGTAACTTATACTGGAATATAAGGTATAGTGACACAGTGAAGATTTTTTCACCAGGCTCTAAAGGGACCTCGATGGATAGTTCAAGGGAATCGTATTTCCCATCATGGTCGGAATCTACTTCATAACTCTGCAATTTCACAGAAAACAGCACTATCAATTAATGTTAATAATTTGATTTACTAACTATACCAAGCCTCGCTATTTACAATCGTTAAACTATTACTTCAAGTTAAATTAAAGATGCAATAAGTCTTACAAGGCATATTCAGTGTTGAAAAATACGTACGCTGATTGACGGATTCCTTAGGAGGTCAATGAATTTATTCACTTGAGGTAAATTAGTCCAAATAACGGTTTTGTCACTGTCCGTCTCTAGGAGAAGCAGTGCTTTGTGTTTAAAGTGTACTTGAGGTTTTTCGCGGTGGAATTTCGTTTTAGTCCAGAAACCGTGCGTGGCTATTCCCAACATTAACGGCAAGATTAAAGTTAGTACAACGCAAGTTATATTAAATACACTTCCACTTGAGAATAACGTTGATTGGTAATGCTTTGTAACGCGACTCGAATAAACCGTGTAGAGAGCCATTTTGACGAAGCGCGCTCTCTTGTTTACGTACGGTAACCATGGTAACCAGGGACCGTCCCTGGTTACGATAGTTATCGACGCGGTTCAATGCCATTGCGATATTAAAAAGAAAAACGCACGGAACATTTTATAAAATGAATTGGAAAATCCGAGTACACTTGTACTTTTTACAACATGAAAATTATTATTTTTAATAATTTAGTACTAATTTATACTTTTAACACAATAAGATTATCAATAACATTGAAATGCACATGGAATAAAACTTGTGTTTATTACACCATAATTTTTCAAGAACACTTAGAAAAATTTCACTCCTTCGTTGCCATCGAACGATATGATTTCCGCTTTATGCTGCACCTCCAGCGTTTTCAGTGCCCTGACTAACAAGACTTCGTCGAGACCCTGGAAATCTAAATTTATAACAAAAATTTCAATTTTTCAACTATTAAGTTTGCAGGATATTAATATCTTGACGTGTAATTAATTAAAATAAAATAGATAGGAAATACAATGAACGGAAAAAGCTAACAATACTTAACGACAACCTTGGCCCTTGGTGTCATCACCAGCTGTTAACTCATAATAAGTGCAAACGGTGTTAGTCATCCCGTTCTCTGTCGCCCAGAGGTATATAAGCTTGCCCCACTCTTCAGGGCTGCGCCAGTACACGAGGCAGCGTTTTCTCAGTTTGTCCAACCACTCGATCTGTCCTTTCTCCCGTAACGTTTCCAGAACGGTTCCCGCACTATCAACCGTTAACTGACCTGTAATTTTAAATTGCTGGCAATATTATTTTATAGAGAAGAAATATGAGTGTTACTTACGACGAATGGAGGTGTTGTGAAATAGCGGACTGCTGAGGGCTTCGGCCAGGTCGAGAATGTACACGCGGTGAAAACGGCAGTAGTCGAGAATGAGCTGTTGCCAGGCTTCAAACTGTTTCGTTTTGGTTTCCTCATTTGGCTGAATTCTGTAAAATTCACAGGCTTTTATTTTGTGACGATTAATAGTGACATGAAAACCAAGAAAACTTACGTGAAGAAGGGAGGAAAGTTATATTGCCAGGGCCATGTAAATTCCATTTGTAACGTGTGCGTGTAATACAACTCTATTAGATCTAACGTATTGTTGTATAGTGTATAATGTTATGAACTGTGAGTGGTTTAAAGACAGACAAAGCGAAAAATAAAGGACTTATTTCTCTATGACAAGAATTTGTTTATAATGTTGATTCTGGGTTGCTACTAAACAGCAACCTTTTCTTCGGTAATTTTAAGTACATTAGGCACCGTGCGTAGACTGACGCGCCGCCCTGGTGCAAGCTTAGAACTACCTTATTTGAGCAAAAGTTTAAAATATTAGTTCACAAATAACCGGTCTGACCCAATTGAATCGGTTACAAAAATGGGAAAACACACCAAAAAAATATTGATTTCATCCTTGTTGCCGTCTACAATTTAAAAAATGAGAAAAACGGTTGCTGTAATCACAAAAAAATTCACTAAAAATTGAAATGTGGTGGAAAGTTGTAACAAGCAGTCACAGAGTCTTTGGGATTTAGATATATTTGTCCTGGACTGCCTAGTTGGCAGGAGTTCACAGTTTCTCTTTTAAAAAAAAATGAAAAACCCGTTTTCCCATAAATCCCCTGCAAAGGGGTACCCGATTTAGTTCAAAAAGTCGCCTGTATTCTTGTTTCAAGTATTTGTATTTCAAGTTTGAACGAATTTTACAAAATAACAAAATACTATCTTTGGTGAAAATACTGTTATAAAATTAATTAGTGCGTATTAGTGAGTCCGCCAAGCGCCAGTTACAGTTGTAATAAGACAAAAATCTGGAAATATCCGTCAGCTTCCCAGTTTAACACATTTATTCACCACTGAAACTGAAACATACCATCATTAATAATTTATCCAAGAAATAAAGGTGTATACAGTAATTGTTAACTGAGAAACAGGACCAGTTTTGATGGTTTGCGCAACGAATTCCTTAAGGTATTGTGCAGCAGCACGGGGATATTCTCAGAAGATTATTTTTAAAGGGGACCCCCCGGTGCTTAAAAGTATTGGCAAAAATCCCTAATTGCGGCTAAGGTATGTCATCAGATGACGGACCTCGTCCTTGGTTTTAAAAATATATTCCACCAAACGAGACGAACAAGACCAGTTCCAACTAGAATTTTGGAAGTTTCAGACGTTCCCTATTGTATTTCTAGAAGAAAATAATAACTAGTTTTATAAAGAATAGGATGAAACTAAATTTCATACTCTTATTTGCGTTAACCATCGTTGATAGTTCTGTATGCGGAAGCATCGGCCACGTGGAAGACTCCGAAGAATCCTCCGAAGAAGTCAATCTTCCGTCCGTTATTCTGGACCACAAGTCCAGTTTGAATGAATTCTCTCCGTTTTTTGACAAGCTAAAGGAAAGTATCAATGCTGAAGTCAATCCCACTGGAAAAAAGACTTTCGAGGATTATTTGGTTGCTGCGAAAGCGATGCTTGATCGCGTTCCTCTCATTGATGGGTAAGTTCTATACTATACTTACTATAATATAACAAGATAACACTCGGTTAAAATGGTTCTGTTCCTTTATACAGTCACAACGATTTGCCAAACAACTTAAGGCAATACGCCAAGAACCAGCTAGGAAATGTGAACCTGACCGATGTGACTGTTACTGAACTCTGGAAAACGGCTCCAGATTCGCACACGGATATTATACGTCTACGAGAAGGAAAACTCGGAGCTCAGGTATATTGCTGTACAGGCTGACGCAGAAGTACATCAATTAGTCTCTTGAACCAATTTATTCTGTGTATAGGCCCTTTCTTTATTGCCCGTCATAAAGTCAAATCAAATTGACTCGTAAGTTTTCTCTTGAAGCAAATCTCAAACCAGGATTGTTATATTTCTGTTAGTTTTGGGTCGCCTATGCTGATTGCAAAACGCAGTACCTGGATGCAGTTCAGGTGTTCATGGAACAGATCGACGTGACTCACAGATTCATTGAAGCCTATTCAGAGACGTTTCAGTTCGTCACCACAGCTCAAGGTAATGGATACATAAAACTCCTAATTTACAAAACCGTGTAACTGGTAACACTGGTTACCCGTTAGCTAAGAACAAGATTGTCGCAGTCATCTGAAGTGCCAGTTCATCGCAGGTATTGAAGATGCTTTCGCCCAGGGCAAAATCGCCAGCCTGATTGGAGTTGAAGGTGGTCACGCCACTGAAAGTTCGTTGGGGATACTGAGGAACTATTACAGACTGGGTGTTCGATACATGACCTTAACACACAACTGCCCTACACCATGGTAATGTCTCAAGAAAACTTATAAATAGTTAATACAAAAAGATAAGATCCCGAGGCCGAGTGCTTAAGCTCAAGTAAACAAGTTCCCCACCTTTCTATAGGAAATACGCACCAGCCCCAAGACACATTGTTTTGTAATACAACGATTACAGAGTCCTTCCAACCTTAACCTACATTTTACTAACAATATTGAATTATGTGGAAGGGTCGTGCGCCAATGTAAGACAATGCAACGGTAAAATAAGTTTTCACCGGCCAGGCATGACAGTCCCATGCACTGAATGGTACCACTTTGTCCAGTGTAAACATGGTGGCGGGTGTTTTCGTTACCAGCAATGCAAGATGCAAACTCAAAAACAGAAGAATTTAGGCCATGTTTTAACAAAACTCCTTATCATATAGTTATGATAGAACAAAGATACATTGATAAGTATTTCGACCACCTTGTTCCGACCTGCGCGTGATATTATTCCAGTACGTTGACTTCAAACTCCTTTAAATCACAAAGTGTTCTTGGAAACTGGCTATTAATGCCAAGTTACACAACATAATTGATTACCAAAATTAATAATTCTTTGTTAATTAAAGGGCGGATAATTCGCAATTAGACAACCCCGGAGGTGAACCAATCAACGATGGTCTTTCGGAGTTTGGAAAGGTATATTCATATCTTAGCACAATGAATTTGTAAACCCATCTCATGAGGTACTAACATATGATATACAATAATTCAGATCGTGGTGAAAGAAATGAATCGTCTTGGAATGCTCGTCGATATTTCACACGTGTCGGTGGCCACGATGCGAGACGTGCTCAACGTTACGGAAGCCCCAGTGATTTTTTCACACTCGAGTGCCTTTTCTGTCTGCAACCATACTAGAAATGTTCCGGACGAAATCCTCGAAAGAATGGTATCTACTTTTATAAACGAAAAACAAAGTTGTCGTTTCTAAATCTCTTTTCTTCCACATTTTCGACCACGTAGCCGGAAAATGGAGGCATTGTAATGGTAGTCTTTTACAATACTTTCATTAGATGCGATGGCAAGCCAGCTACGCTTCAAGATGTAATAGGTAACTTACAATACTCAAAATACCGTTCGCGTGTAATCACAGTTTCTCTGCATAGATCATATCAATCATATCAAGCAAATAGCAGGCGTTGATCACATTGGTATCGGTAGCGACTATGACGGCATTCCGAAGTAAGATTCTTCCATTACTGCTTCGAGGGAACACAACAACATTAACGATCTTGTACACAGGGTTCCTGAAGGTTTGGAGGACGTCAGCAAGTACCCCCATCTTTTTGCCGAGCTCCTCAGGCAGGGATGGAGTGAAGAGGACCTTGAAAAAGTGGCGGGAAGGAACTTTCTACGCGTATTCCGAGCTGCTGAAAAGGTATCTTCAGCAGGTAAACTAGTTAAACGTAAAAACTTTTAATTTGATTTTATGATAGGCCCGTGATGATTTAGCTGCTGCTGGTAGCGTACCCTACGAAGAACTGATCCCTGTCGATGACTTGAGAAACAATACTCAATGCAAATCTTAAAGGACCTTATTGTAGCTGTCACCCTGTAGGAACTAACAAAGCAACAGTCGTGTAAAAACTTGCTTTTCTGAGGGTTAATACTTGTATTCACAACTTACAACTCATACGACATTTGTCTTTCGACAATACAAGCAGACGACCTTTCAGTAATAAAAAAGTCGATTGCTGTCGGATAACACTTGGATTATGCTGAACCACTCGTCGTTGCAGCTTTGCTTGGTTAATATAAAACGCAGCCGTTATTGACCTGCCACAGAAGCTAGCTTACGGTGCACCAAGAGGGGTCTCTTACGTTAATGAATTTTTACCCCGTGAACTTGGAATTTCAAACAGCTTCCGTTAAAACCGGACTCGCTTAAAACGAAAGAACCGTATAGCAGCATGTCTTGCTATACCGCCCGTAAGGTGGTTGTGAGGAAAAAAAAAATACCGCCCGTAAACGTCGAGGAAAAAAAATTGGTTCGTCACGATTTCAGCCAGTTGTGAATCGAGAGCTGTGACCGTTCGATAAACAGCGTGATGCTTCAAAAACTCGATTTAAAGGAACATCTGCAATGTTTAGGTATATACAGTAATTCTGGGGGTGGGGAGACGGAGGGTAAGGTGATTTGACAAGTATATTTTTCTTGGCCAATGTTACAGTAACCACGTTCCTTTCGAAATATGCTTGTTTAAAGTGCGTTTTCCACGTCTTTATGGATACTCAACTCTCACGCTATCCCTTCTTATAAATTCCCTTATTCATTAATTTATGTGGTGGTTCACCTTTCACGCTCGAAATGTTTGAAGTCTAGCTCAAAAAGCTCGAATGAAAACGATTCCACTGAAGAGGAGAAGATACTTCTACAGTTGGGTTCTTTTTCAAACTTCAGTCACGGTTTGCCTCTCTCGCAATACGGAGCTCGTTCATTCCGGGGCGACAATGTTACGTTGCCAGCTCTTCAGGAAAATGTTACTTGCAGTGTTTGTGTTGTCGCAGGCACTGTGGATATATTTAATTTCGCCCAGATTCTTTGTGTTGCATTCCGGCAGTTCATTAGAGGTCCCGAAGCATTATTCTTATGTCAACGAACGGTGCAACTTTTCCGACACTTTCATATCAAACTTCTTCAGTGAAGAAGTTAACCGAAGATTGTACTCAAAAGTGTTACTGGATTTACAAGTATACATGGACACAGAAAGATGGCTAGGGGTTCAAAAAACTGAAATTCTCGATGACATGACATTTTACGCGGCTTACAATCGTTATCGTTTAAAGCTGCCGATTCTTCGAAACGTAACGGGAATCATCCCGCAATTTGGACCTGTGATTAACGACGTATTTTCAACGCGATTTCCAATGAATCATCAGGAATTGTGCAGCAACTTTACCGATGAAAAACTAGGGGTTGTCTTCTTAGTTAACTCGGCCAGCTCGAACTTCGAACGCAGGACAGTGGCCAGAAAAAGCTGGATTAAAACAATGCTGAAAAATCCAACAGTGGAGGCGAAGATATTGTTTTACGTTGGCTCGCCTAAAGACCCAAGCATCGGGGACTTCGTACGAGACGAAGACAAAGAGTACGGTGACATTATTCAAGTGAACTTACCCGATGATTACAGTGAGCTGACGTCTAAAAGTGTTGCTCTGCTACACTGGGTAAACGAATTTTGCCCTAGAGCCAGATACATCGTGAAACTGGACGATGATGTTTACGTCAATGTGAAAAATTTTAACGCTGTGGTGAAGCAGCTCAAGGAAACGAATTACCTATACGGAAAAGCCATAACAAACGACAAACCACATCGAGACAGAAGTAAGTAAAAGAATTTCTCACACCTCAAAAAAGACTGTAGGTACTTTTTCGCAGCAGAATAAATTGAGTTCGCTACTTGCCTAATGTATAGGTGTTGCGTGCGATATGTCTGGGTCGAGTTAACGTGTTTAGTACCTTACGGCTGCAATAAGAAGGCGCCATGTGGTTCTCTGGCTTTACGTGCTTTCCGGTGGACGGTTGACTGATGTTGAATTTTAATTAGAGAATAAGTACTACGTGAGCAGTAAACTGTGGCCCTGGAAGACGTATCCAACGTATTTGCTGGGTGGTGTTTACATTCTCGGCCAGCAGACCATCTTACCTCTTCTAGGTGCAGCGCAGACAACGCCCTTCTTTCCACTGGAGGACGTCTACCTCACCGGAATTTGCGCGGAACGTGCCAACATGACTAGATTGTCCGCCGATAGGTTTGTCTTTTATCCCACCTTTGTGGAGCTCACGAAAATGTTTGAAATGTGTTTCTACGTAGGTTATACGAGCTGAACTACCCTACCGTTCTGGACGCCTGCTTTGTGCGTCATACTATCATGTGGCAGACTAGATCTCCTTCTCATATGATCAGATCTCACCTAGCTGTTAACGACGTTTACAAGCAGAAGAAGAAGTGCAAGAAGTGCAATGTCCTGGGTGTTTGCACGAACTAATTTTTTACCATAGAAAATTTTTCAAAATTATTCGCTTTTGTGCCTTTCTTGTATAATTTCTACAGCAATATGTCCCACATGTATTAATTTAATTCATACCGATGTTTGTCTTCTATTAGATGCGATGGGTTTACCACCGTAACTGTAAGCGCGGTTTGCTAAACATACGATCACTTGTTGCGATTATGTATCTTTCTTACCGAAACTAGCATTCTTTTGCGAACGACTCTTTGTAATTAATCCCGGTGATGTTTTTATGTCCACTGCTAAGAGGTTCCCAAATAAGAAACTGGCAGCTTTTGAATGCATGCTGTAAAAATGTCTTCAAGTTGAAATTGCTACCATGAGTGACATATCGGATGCAAGTATGACAGTGTATGTTTGCATTATGATTATCTTTAATAAAGTGCTTAATAATGGGTTAATTGGCTTATACCTTCCATTGAATATGCATTTGAAACATTCAGGCAAGGACAAAGAAACACTGCTCGAGTGCAAATTCATAAAAAGGGTTTGATCTGCCCCAGAAAACCGTTAAGCTGCAATTCAAGTGGTCAAACAGTAGCTGAGCATTGAGACGGGTAGTAAACAGTGTTAAGATAGTCCCGTTAAAAACAGTTATGCTCAGCTACTTTTCGTGAAAGACGAGGCCTGTGCAAAAAAATGTCTATCGCTTGTTTGTGACGGTCATATTTGGTTAACTTTATAGCTTTAGGCATTGAAAAAAACTACACAATTATAAGCAATGTGCTTCAAAGCATAGCTTTAATCGTGATATTGTCACGCAAGGAACATTACAGTTAAATATATGAATATGAAAACGTCATTTGTTCGGTTTTTTGGAGAGGGTCTGGTCTTTAGGTTGACCCTCACGACTGATAATTAATCGTTTATTATATAGTTACACTCTATGATGATTCTTAAACATCGTTAATCAGAAGACGAGCGCGTTTTAGTTTATTTAAAGAGAAAGGTTAGCAGCATGAAAATATGTACGGTCTATATACTGCCCAAGAACTGGGCGGGTTTCATTTTCAATTTCCCTTTGCTCTTAAAAGAAAGAATAAGCAATTCTCAGGTTCTTTTTTGTTTAAGGAAATTTGATTAATTTCAGCGACGTGTCAGGTGCAAATATGTGTCAAGCCGGTCGAAAAGGCAAGACAGACCTAGAAGATCTGAGCAAGAGGTTTATGCGAAAAACGTATATAGGAATGATATATATATTTTCCCATACTTTCTAGGAGCTCACGAATATGAAATATTAAGGTAGGTACTGTAAAGCGGAATGCTGTTTAATAATATTGTAATGGGTTTGTCGGGCGCTTGAAAGGATTCCCTTGCATGATTAATGAAAGCATTGATCACACAACGTTACGAGTTTCTTGCTGTATCTTGACATTTGAATCCATGCTTTGTTAATAAGGTGATTGTCGACTGGTACCTTTGGATGTCTGTTTAACCAAAGTCGTCATTCAACAAGCTCGCACGTAGCCTAATTCATTAAGTACAGACCAAATTCATGGGAGAATATGCATCGCATTACAGCTGCGGTCTGCGCCCTGTACCCTTACAGGCCCCCTTCAAGATTCTATGGACAGCGACAATGCTGTTATTGTACTGCTGCTTGTGTATGTAACAGTAGTTTTATGCAAGGAAATTCACATCAGCAAATATCCAACAAGGCTAGTCTAACTACTAACGGATGGATAATTACGGAGCGAAATATTTACGTATTAGCTGTCTAACGCTGTTCGTTTTTACATAAGTGTGAGCTGAAAACAAAAGGATGCGGCTATGGGCATCAAATGATTATTCTATCTCACATGTTACAACCAATAAGTCAGTTTACGTAGACCACCCACTAACACTCGACAAGTAATTTGAATGGTTGTTCAAGGGACTGATTAATTAAGGCTGGGATTATGTAATCCTTGATGACACCGTGAACCGCGAACAACAAGAGTGATAAACAAACACTTCTGGTTAGGAGTGAGAAAGTATGATGTTGAATATTGTAACTTGAGGATAATGTCATATTTATTAAATACGTAATGTGGCCAACGAGTGAACTTTGTCGAGATTGTGGGCTTACAGAAATTTGCACTGGTTATTTTGTTTTCTCTGAAATTTTTCTTGTAAACCAGCTTCTACCTTCACAGTCACTACTATTTCTCACACATAATTCATTTGTTTCATACGGGGAGTTTTTGAAGACGCTTGGGTAGCTAATACTAAACTAGAGCCTAAGAAAGTTGTTTGAAACAACAATGATGTGTGATGATTCCTACCTATACTGTACGTGAAACGTTCGATATGCGACTACCAAAAGGTAATATTCTAAAGTAAAATCTAGCTGCTTTCTGCTATTTGGATGACCTGTTTTGCCTGTAATTAGAAGCTGCAAATCGTAACCCTCACCAAAAGTATGGATCTAAATAATAAGTAAACCGTAAACAGATAACTGTTGAAACAATTTTTTTGAATATACAAGTAGTATTCAAGGTATTGGCGCAAGAAGTAACCCCAGAATGATCATCAAGGCAGGAGACATTGTAGATCAAAATCAGAGATGCCAATTTTCATACATAGGTAATGAGATCGCTTCCCGGAGAACAGCAAAAAGCTGTCCAATTTCACATGTTAATATTCAAACAACGATGTCGCCGTGGCATCTGAGGGTTGTGACACTAAAATTATAATTACCAGCCCTCTTGCTCTTGCAGCGCCTAACAAAGGGTCGCTGTTAACAGTTTTAGTTATGACTGAAAGACAATTTCCTTGAGAAAAAAAAACTTCGCTTCAGATAAATTCCTGACTCGGGACGTGCAATTATATAAATGATTTACAGTTAAAAAAAATTTATTTATACAAACCACTATAGATAATAATTTGTATATATATTATGTATGGTAAACTTTGTATAATTTACGATTATATATTTTGTAGTCATATTAAAATTACTATCAATAGTACTACCAGTAAGTACTGGGAAGTCTATGTCAAGAAATCCGATATCAAAACAAGACAAAATGATTAATTTTCCTTTGGATTACTAACATTTGCTCATTGTGCGAAGATTGTTTCCTTTGTTTTTAGTCGTACACAGCAATCCCTATACATTCTCTAATGCCAAAGCGTAATTGTCCCACATTTATTATGCGCTCTCAAAGGCACACAAGAGCTGGTTGGCTTGGAAACTTGCACGTTTGTGATGCTGGTCTGTCGGTATATATGCTAAATCCACCGTCAAGGTGAAGATACTACAAAGTTGCACTGGACGAGGTCGACATGTTTCGTCTAGTTGTCCTTGTACTGCTAGCACTGTACGCACTAGCAGGACATGCAGCCAAGTCTAAAGATGTCGTTCAACCACATTATACTATAGCCATCTGCGAGGTAGTATCTTGTCTTAATAACATGTTGTGTTCATTAATAGACATTAGAATCCCCTTTTCAGCAGTATGGTGCCCTTGCCTTTATCCGTGACGCGACAGGAAAAGTGATTGGCTACAGAGGCATCATGTGGGAGCTCTTAAAGTGGATCTCAGAGAAGATGAAATTCAAGTAAATATAGTTTTAGTTGTTTTAATTCATTGATGTTTAACGATAAATTATTTTGGCTCGTTAAATTATTACTGACGAATTTCGACAATGCCTTTGTTCAGGTACACGTTGGTTCACAGTGGAATCCGACTAGATCCTTTTCCGAACGGGACCTGGGGAGGTATAGTGGCACTTCTTGAATCTCAGGTACTTGTAAGCTTGAACTTGCAGTTTCATAGCCTATTTGAATAGCATAGCTTAATTAGCATCGAAAACAGCCTTTAGAGTTGGCAGTAGTTTGTGTGCTTTCATCTTTGAAGAATGTACTTCTTCCATGTACTTCACGAACAACAGAGAGTTGACATAGCGTTTGCTGGTCTCGCAATGGCACCGAATATATTCCGCGCAGGAGATCTTACCGCAACGGTGTCCGAAGAACCTATAGTGGCGCTCCTACCTGTACCAGTGGAAGAGAATCGAGCCCTAGCCATCATCAAGCCCTTCTCGTTACAAGTACACAGTATTCTTAACTCTCAAACACGACCCAAGCTAATGCATATTATAATTTAGGTCTGGTTACTGCTCTTTCTGACAATTCTAGTTGTATCGCTATCTCTTCTCGGTCTGAAAAGAGCCAAGAAAATTCTTACAACCACTGCGGATAACACAGTCACTCTTGAAGATTTGGCGCTGTCCAATTTGCAACTAATTACCGGACAAGGCACGTTTCTCTGCTAAGTTGATTTGCTTAAAAGCATCAAGACCCATTTCCTTGTAGGAGGTTTCGACGGTCACTCTTTTCGACCATTGGCACAAAGGGTTACGCTTGCTGGATGGACACTGGCAGTCCTTATTTTCGTCAATTCGTACACCGGGTCTTACATTTCTTATGCGACAGCGCCTAAATTGGTGCCGTTGGCCGAGACCTTGCAAGATCTTGCTTACCGTGCTACCTTGCAGCCATTGTCACTGATACTGCTTCAAGTTTCACTCTATGTGGTCTTAAAATTTTAATTCTTCGCAACTTTTCAAAGCTCTACTGCGCTTTAATGTCTGCTAGAACCAAACTGGAGATCCAGCCATGAAAATTATAGGAGACCGGATCCGTAACAATCCTAACAGCGTTTTGTCCAGTGGGAACGAAGTGGTGAATCGCGTTAGTAGTGGTTGCTGCTTCTTCTTATACGTAGAACTATACGCCTATTTGCATCACTCTCGATTCATAATTGTTATAATTTAGCCTAGGATATTGCTGGAACTATCGCTATACAACGATCTGAAGCAAACAGGAAGATGCAGGTGTAGCATATCAAAAACCCCAATTATTTGGGAGTACTACACCGTAGGGGTTAAAAAAGGAAGTACCATAACTACGCAGCTCTCAAAGGAGTAAGATTATTCCTATGTTTGTTACCAAAAGCTGATTTGTTCGAAACACGTGTTCTAGGATCCTTCACGCTAAGGAGGTTGGTCTCGTTCAGCACTGGATAAGAGCTTCAACTGTAAGGCGCCCTGAGAAATGTCTTACTCCCGAACCGTCAAAAATAAGACCACTGATGTTGAAGGATCTAAGTGGTGCTTTTGTCATTCTTGTTACTGGCATCGTGCTAAGTGTTGTAGCGTTTGCAGCTGAAGTGCTCGCTGTAAAGAAATTGGTGAAAAGGATGAAGACCGGAGGAGTTGCTTAGCCTTCGACGAAACATACTTGAAGACGTAGTACCATAATGCTACTGTAATAATACAGTGCTTGATGATAGTAATACAGTTTCCACCATGTTTCACTCAAGTCACAGCACTTCCAAATGAAAGAACGGACCTATAGTATCACATGCAAAGCTCTTGTAAGCATCGAGATATTTCGAAAATAGAACCGCAAGTTTGGCACCAACTTTTGATTCGTATTTCATTCATGATTTCATGAGACTGTAATGATTTTATCCAACTTTCTTGTTGGCGTATGCTTCCGCAGTTTGCAAGTAATATGTGTCAGCAATCAACACTGTTAGCAAATCGGTAATAACCCTTTCGATTCTGCTGGTTTCACCCATTATAACTAGTCACTGTCAAGTGATCGTTCCGACTTGTTAACTATTTCTTGTTTGCAATTTCCTTGAAGATTTTAATAATAGTTCCATACTCTTTTAAACGTATGGATAAGTGTATGCTCCCATAGAATGTAGCATTCAAGCATCACGTGGTGAAGACCAAACTAATGAAACATATGACTATTTGCATAGGTTATTGTGAGCCTCTTACTTCGTAATTCTGATTCAAAGCTCTTTCACACAAAATTACTGTTAACAGTGCAGGGAAAATACACATAAGCAGAGCAATGCATTTCTTGACTGGCCTTGTGCCCATGCGTTGTATGGGAGGGTTTGTACTGTGTTCAAGTGTGTGTTTGTTTGGTCCTGATTATGCCTCCATAGTTTTTTCGAATTATGCAGTCGAGATAATTATTCCGCTCGTTTCTTGGCATGGAAGCGAATACCGACTTTGTTTTTGCGTAGTCTCACGTTAGAAATTAATATTAGTATGCGCAAGGGCCGGATAGCAGCTTTTTTTAAAAGTCGTGTATCCTAGTTTCAGTTTTTCCCACTACTCCTGTAACTCGGGGATTGTTACAGACAATACAAATCACCCGTTGCCATGATGAAGGCTCTTACGGTTATGACCTTCTAAATCTTGCTGCAAGTATGTTATAAAAATGTTATATGTTATAACGACACTTTTCTCTAGGGAATTGTTAACCAACCAAGAAATATCTAAAGAATGTGAACTAGGTTGTGGGAAAGGTACTTCATTACATTCTTATAACTAATTTCCCTTGTTCCATGGACTTGGTATAATGAATCCGAATCTGATAACACAAACGCCATAGCTATTCGCTATTCATAACAATCTCTATGTGTTTTTTTTTTGTACAACGAACGGGTGATTAGAACTGTTGAGAATAATTTTAAGTGTAGGCATTTACATGTTAGCCACTCTTTTTATAAGGATAATGACAACAAACTTCCATGAATACCCCTGGCTCAAATCGAGAAAACTCTCTCGCGTATGCGAAGACCTCGGATTGTATTTTCGCTTTGTGGATTCAAGTTAGATTGCAAATTTAACGAAGATGACTGCTTGAATACCGATTCCTTAATGTAGTCGACCTTATTCATTAAGGGCAACCAGATATCATGGGAGAATATGCACCGCTTGGCAGCTGCTTTTAACCCGAACTTTGGATACGTGCTTATTAAAGAAGGGAAGCTATCACGGAGAGCGTCCATAATGTACAACATGCAGCGTTGACCGCGAGCTGCAGGCTTGTCCTTTAGGTCCTCTGAAAGCATAATGAGAGAATTGATTAGAAACAAAACAGCTCCTTATCTACTTATGAGTCATGCTTGCTGAGTACTCTTCTGTGCTTAACCTAAATTTGTCTATGGCTAGAGCAGAAAAGGAGCTCTTGCTGGGAAAGAGTTGACTGGTTATTGAATCCACGCTATCAAGGGTAGAGCAGCAAAAAAAAATGCTGAGTACAGAACCAGCAGTAGTAAAGAACCTTAAAGTTTCGTTAAGATTGGTTCATTAGTTTTGTTAAAACAAAAATCCAAAGTTTTGAGAATATCATGATTCCCGGCCATTCGAAACGCTTTTTTTTCAGCTCTATAGGCTGTACGCTGTTTGTTCTCTTGAAGTTTGAAGGGCATACGTTTTATCCCTAAAAAATGAATTACACTTCGGAATAGGCTTGCTTTGACCACAAATCCGTAAAACTACATAACGGATAAATGATAAATAATAAAAAATTATAAAATGATAAATAGGGTTACTAATACAAATAAGGTCGTCGTTACGCAGTAAAACGCAACATTTGGTTTATAAGGTCATTCATAGATAGGTTGGCAGGCTTACAGCGTTCGAATTTCTTCAGAACGATGCCGCGCCAAAACAGTTGTTCGTTACCCTGCGAAAAGACTCGTCATGTATTATTTATTCACATACTCAATAATTAGAATCGAAAGAAACCCTGATCAGGTTTTCTGTTCACTCGTGTTCAGCATAGTTCTAATGACATGTTGACGTGTGTTCAAGCCAACTTAAAATTTACCAAGACACTCTGCAGACTTTGGTCATCGAATAGTTGTGATAAAGGACATAGCAGAAGCAACACAGATTCATACTCGTCTTCTTATCTGAATTTTTTTCTTATTTTCTTGTTAACCTTAATTTGAGTTAATTGATTATTTAACGTAATCATACATGAGAAACGGAGCATTAAAAAAAGGGGGATCTGAAATATTTTCCTTTCTTAAAATGGACCAGCCGTTGCTGCGCAATATTGGTAATAGGTAATATACTAGCGCAATACGAGATTAAGTTAAAATTAGTCCAAATGCTGGAGGAAATCAGAAGGGGTTCAGTGAGGCGCTCTCCTTCACTGTTCCCAAGTACTCTTGCTTCAGCTTCAAAAGCCTGAAATCGTTGCTGTTTTCCTTCATGTTAAAATTTTTGATTAAGTTGCTAAACAGTTACAATACCTATTGAATTTCCATGAAGCTTAATTTTTTTATATTTTGCATTAATTTACATTAAGTTATATTTGCACAAAACCAGTTTTTTCCTACAAATACGGTTTGGATAGCGTGTCTTTATATTGGCTAAGGCGATAAGTACAGGACTTCAAGATTTGCTTCGTCGGTAACGCCACCACTGCTCCAGAGTACGGTACAAAATGAAGAGAGAATATAAGATATAACACAGGCGTGGTAAGTTTGTATCCAAAGATATCCACTGCAGCCATTGCGCTTATGCATGAATATTAAATATCATGACAGCCATTATTCTAAGCATGAGAGAACGCTCACCTTTTGCTGATTACTTCGACAATCAAGATTTATATATATACCAAAAATATGGTGTTAGATAACCTAACTCAATGCAGATATGACTGCCAATAAATACGAGTTTACACAACGGGGGCTTTATTAAATTTGAAAAAGATAATTATCCCGCCAATGACGTATTCCGTTCACTCTGTTTCTACACATTGCATACATTTATAGAATTTAACTCATATTCAGTTGTAATGTATTTATTGACATTATTCTGTTTTTGTAGTATATTCGTAAATATGTATTCAATTCATGTAAAGCAAATTTATTGTCTCCATTGCTTAACAGCATGGAGACATATTGTTCACTTTTTTCCACTTCATGTTTTTTGTTTTTTTTCCCGTTTTTCTCCCGACCGGTTTTCCAAATTCCCTATCTGTTTCTATGTTAAATCGTTGTCCTATCTCTTAACATGGGAGCCAAACAAGTCCGAGCATTCTTCGCCCTCTTTTCCACTGCGGGCGAGTCAACCCGCCATCTCGCCCTCACTAACTCACCCTTGCCAACTCGCCCTCACCAACTCGCCCTTGCCAACTCACCCTTGCCAACTCGCCCTCACCAACTCGCCCTTGCCAACTCGCCCTCACCAACTCGCCCCACCATCTCGCCCCGCCATGTGACGAACATGAGTCAATCCGACGTTTCGCGCCCTTTTCAACTACGCAGTGGCGGACTGGCTCCCCCTTGCTCGATGCGGAAATTTGCCGGCCGGCGCCGGCCGGCAAGGTACGTACGTACGTACAAGGCGGNCAACTTTTGACGCTCTTTTCAACTGCGGTCGACTCAACTGCGTACCCACGTGTCGTACATGAGTCGACTCAACTTTTGAAGTTTTTTTTAAACTGCGGTCGACTCAACTGCGTACCCACGTTTCGTACATGAGTCGACTCAACTTTTGACGCTTTTTCCAACTGCGGTCGACTTAACTACGTACTCACGTGTCGTACATGAGTCGACTCAACTTTTGACGCTCTTTTCAATGGCGTTCGACTCAACTGCGTACCCATGTGACTAATATGAGTCTACTCGACATTTCGCCCTCTTTTCAAGTGCAGTTTTTCCAGCTAATGAATAATTTTCAAATAATCTTCATTCGATTGCTACTCACAAACACACATAGCAAATAACAAAGACAATTCATTCACTGAACATTATTTAAATTGGATCTAAAGTACGGCAGACAAAACCAGGTTACCTAAACTAACTACTGCGAGAGAGTTTAAAATCGCTAACACTAAAACTGAATTATAGCTACGTAAGTACTGTACTGTGGTGCAGAAAAGAAAGCAATGGAGACAAACTATTCCTCGATGAGGGTAGTACTATGTTTTTATAATTATCTACCTAAACTAAGCTATTTCACCATTATCCGTGAAATCAGGTCATCTATCGTCTTGTCTTCTTAAGATCTTGCACAATATGATCTGGCGCGTTCAAGTGCTTGTAGACGATAGTATTTCTGTGGTAAATAATCCCGTAATGTCTATCTCAGTGTTAGGTGTAGTTTTGACCTACGTTTTGTATCTTGTACACTTCATACAAGTAAATGGTGAGGAATACCATCTGAGCCGGTGCGAGTTCTGAATGAATTTCTAGGAACTTGCAATGTAGATCTTTCGTTTTAAATTTTCCCTAGGTTTAGTTTGAAAATAGAATGAAAAACTTACCACGATGGGAGTCGATTCAGCGGGATAGAATGCAGCCAGGACAACTCAGGCTCCTTGTGGTAGGAAAAGCGTAAGTCCGATAGTAATTTCACCTGGCTATAATCTAGAGCAAAATGGCGGAGAATTATTCAAGTTCTAACTTTTAGGATTTTATTTTGGCAAAACTAACCAGCCGATTTCAACTAAACTTGACAGGTCTATTAACTACTACTAGGGCTACACTTGCAATTTGTTTAGATCGGTATATCTTTAGAATTGTCGGTGTTATACGCCAAAAACTTCCTCCTCCCCAGTACCCTATTTACGACCAATTCGGAAAGTGCGGAAACTGTGTAGTTCATTTTCTTACCTTTTATATAAAGAAGATTTAATTTGAAAAAATCCATGTATGAATGACTAAACACTTTTTCGGGGACGTCCGACATGGCCAGCATCAAAGTTTCGTTTAAGTGGATCTTGGATTCGCGAAGCGGTATTTATGCCCTTGGCTGATGACAAACGAGTATTAAAATGGTGCAATAGCGTTATCAATCTGATGCAAAAAGGAACATATTGCGTATTTTACCATCTGTTCATACGTGAGAAAGAGTTGCCAAGAGACGGGATTAACGTTATCTCCATATCGAGGGGTGTCAAGTAGCGCCACTGTGGCAGTTCCTGAAGCTTTTGGCAAAATGTAGTTTTTACCAACTTGTTCTTGTCCCGCTCGCTGCATTGGAAAATGTTCCACATCTTTCACTCCTAGACGTCGCTGATTGACAAACTCACAGCTGATATTTTGCTCGTTACAAGAATTCAGTCGATCTGATTAGCCTGGTATACTATCTAGAAAGCCATGTCACGTGGCCACGACTATGAACTGGAAAAAACAGACTTCTTTTATTAGACAACAGCATAGAGTTGTGCTGTTCAGTGGTAGAGTTTCGGTTTGGTTTGCCAATTTAGAACGATTTGTATTAAACAC
>JAIQCU010001054.1:0-28258 GCA_022114935.1 Leptestheria dahalacensis | reverse complement strand
TGCTGAAACCCATCGTGTTGATAATCAGCGGGCAGTTTGAAGTGTCGCTTGCCAGAACGGTGTTCTCGATGAGTTTGGCACAGCAGTCGAGGTAGCGGTCCAGGCAGGCTGTAATGTCAATGTCCCCCACAAAGTGCAAGCGGACTGGATCCTGGAAATGGGTGAAGTTTGGTCCCAGCAGAGGCCGTTTTACCAATACCAAGGAAACACAGCCGGGTGGAGTGAATTCCGCTTGCCCGGGATCTAGATCGAGAACCAGGATGGCCTCGTGCTGACTGAGGAGCCGGTTGATTATGTACCGGAGAAATGTGGACTTGCCTACACCTTTACCACCACAGATGGCCAAGCGAACGTCTCTGTTCTGTTTCATCTGCGCTAGAAGGTTCTGTGTGTAGGAAAACCAATAGTTGGGTTGCTGGTAGTAACGTGCCTTGAAACTCATTCCCCGTAATATGAAGCTGCAGTCGAGAGTGTCGCAGAGTTTCTGCAACGACTCTTGTTCCCTCCGCTCCATGTTCTGCGGGACGCAGGGTTCACGACGCAACAGGTTGACCGTCCAGCACTGACTGGCGCAGCTCGACACGGAATCTTCCAGCCGTTGGACCAGCAGCATGATGTTGTAGCCGAGTTTCTCCTTGACGAGCTGTAGATTCAACTGGGGCCATTTGCCGAGTACCTTGAGCATCTTTGGGTTTAAGGCAGTGCTGCTTTCTGCCAACTGGCACGACCGGATGCATAGGAGACTGTAGCCTCGGGGTGAATATACAGAATACGTCTCCTCAGGTTTTTCTTTGAGCAGATAACCAAGAATTTCTGCAGTACCTGACAAAACTGTTAGGTTAAATCTCCCCTTGAAATACAAACTAGTGTGCAGTGGCATAAAGACTAACGCGGATCTATCGTCAAGGACGATATCTTCGAGTTGCGTCAACGTGCAGTATATTGGATGCGGTTCCTCGACAAGTTGATCATCGTTAGTTTGGCTTTCCGCAGAAGGTTCATCCGTGTTGGGGACACTACCGTCTTCATAGACGCTAGTTTCTGTCGGATCACCATCTGCAACATTCAGCTTTTCTTTTGTCCCACTCTCCGATTCGCTGGTGCGGGCAACGAGTTTCAAATTGGGTGCTGACTTGGCTCTTGACCTTTTTGTTGTCTTGGAACTTTGGTTTACTTTCGGAACGGCAACAGCCTGTGCGACGCGGTTGCTTTCGTAGACGCTTCGCGCTGACCTCCGCAGCAGTGGTCCTGGGATTTGAGTTTGGTTGATGGTAATAGTCGAACCTTGTCTCTCGGGTTTCTCAACCTGACCCTGTAGCATTAAAAAAAAACAATTTAGGTCAGACTTCAGTATGAGTTATATTGCTTTTACAGTTAACATTAACTAGTTTGACGTCATTTTAGTGCTTATTATTATCTCCTTTACTTTTGACATTTTTTTCGGTGTTACGGCAGAGACTCGTTCACTCCCGGTTCGTTTTCTAGGTCCCATTTCAAATTTATAGTTCTGAATCAACTTAAATTGCAGTTATTTTTGTAATTCGTCCCTGCTTCTGCAGTACAGTTTTTCAGCCAACTCGTTTCTACTAGTAAAACACGTGCGTACGTTGCCATGGTAACCGTCCACTTAAAAAAAAGGAGGCAACTGTACTAAGATCATTTTATTAAACATTAAATTAACTTATCATAAAAATACTGGATGAGTAACAATTAACGATATTTGCTTTTTTCCTAAAATGTATATTTATGCATTCATGTTAGTCTCTTTGAAATCCGCTAGAGGGCGTGCGAATGTTGACGTTTTTTACCTTGGACCTTGGACCGTGGAGTGGACGCCTGTTGCTATCTGCAAGATGTCAACAATACTGGTAAACAAATACCCCCGAAAAAATCAGAACTCGAGAATAACAAGTTGTGTGTAATATAATATAACTTGTATAATACAATTGCCCAAGTTTATCTTAAGGCTGTTAAACGATGTCGACAATACTGGTAAACATAGCATTAACTTATTGTATCGGGTGAAGGTAATGTAACCAGATTACAGAAGATCGCTTTGCGGAAAGTCAATAATAATATCTGCTAGAATTTGAGACAATAAATGCATTTTTCGTTTTTAATTCATGGTTTCTATTCTTCACAGAAAACTGCCTTTACCGTTCAGAGGTTCGCCGCCCTCAGACATTACAGCTCACTCAGCACGGACAAAATATACGAACTCCGTACGTACTGCATATGGCCGCAGCATGTCAAGGAGTTCCTCAAGCTGACCGACGAAGAATTTCATTTACGAACTGCCTATTCAAAGCTGTGCGGCTACTGGACCAGCGAACTCGGTGGAATCAATCAAGTAGTCCACATATGGGAATATGGTAACTTAATTCACTACAGAATGTTTTTGTATTTCGGCGTTTTCTTTAAATTTTACTGGTTTTTTTAATTTGTATAATTTTTTAAAATTTGAATCCACTAAAATTGTATTTGTTTTTTTAACTTTCCTTTTTACATTTTATGTCATTTTATTATATTTTCTTGTCTTTTACTTATTATTTTATTATTGAATTAATTTGTTGCAAAATTTTTCATCATTTCGTCTTCATTTGGCTTTAGATTTTCTAATTTTTTAATTTATTTTTTACGAAATTATTTATTATTTCAAACATTTATTTTGTATTGTTTAATGTTATTTTTGTAAAATTATCTGAAAAATCTTTCTTTGCAGACAGCCTAGAGCACCGAGCCAAGGTGCGGGCCACTTTAGCGTCCAACAACGACTGGATCCAGCGCTACTTTTCCAAGATCCTGCCGTTCATGAGCTGCCAGGAGAACTCGACGATGAAAGTACTGCCTCTGTTGAAACTGAGCGATCCCAAGGAGAAAGGCGTGTACCAGCTGCAGACGTTACAGCTTCGAGGCTCGGCAAAGAAGTGGGAACCGCTGCTTAAGCAAGTCTGCGACGACGTCTCTCCTAGCGGTCTTCTCGTCGGGGCTTTCCGAACTGTTCACGGCCCGGCCAACGAAGCCGTCCTGCTGTGGCAGCACCCGACCCTCACCGATTCGGTTACTCTTCAAGAATCACTGCAATCAAGCACTGGTATATCAATTCATACTTTTGCAATATTCAAAGTTACAGGAATAATTGAAATGATGGTAAATGGTGATAATGATCTATTATATGATGAAATAATAGTTAATAATTCAGCAATTTGCTTGCTCTGATTCCGCAGACGAAAGACTCGGGGCAACCGTACATTCCACGTACTCGAAGATATTGATCCCGCACAAGGTTTCCCCGTTCCAGTGATGCTCGTAACCCTGTCAGTGCAAAAATACCCAGTGCAGCATGATTCCCATATCATTAGGTTTTCTTAACGCTTAAACTAACAATCTTTTGAGGCTTTTGTTGCCAAGGAAACGGGGGCGGATTAAAAAACAAGTGTATTCTGTGTCAGGAAAAGCACAATACAGTTGCAGTGCACTGCCAAGCCAATGACGAAATACTTTCCAAGTTTCCGCGTAGAAGGTCTTCTACGAAGAGAACGAACAAGTGCAGCGGGGAAAACAGGTTGGACAATTTGGAATACAACACCGGCATATCGAGGCTTTTAGCGTCTGTACGGTACAGAGAGGATGTTAGCCGACTAATTTTTTTGTCAAACTACCAAAAGTGAAGGGCAGAAGTGGATCTGGCAAGATGCCAAACAGGTTTCTGGCCTAAAACTGGCCGAACAATAAATTTCTTAGGCCTACATAGTTGAATTTTTTTCTCTCTCCCTTAGTGAAATCTGGAAAAGGCATTTTACAACCCACGGTGAACCATTGTGGAGGCATGAAGAGATTACCCAACGCCGGCCGTTGAGGAGCCAATCGAGATGTTAGCCTTACACCGGCGACACTCGCACCGCAGCCACTTTCTCAGCTTTCACGGTGAAAGAAAAATCTCGGTATTACAATTTATGTTGAAAAAAATAACTGAAACAGAAATGTCAAAAGTGAAAAACGATTACGTATCTTTCAAACACGGTGAAGGATTCACTATTACTTTAATGTTGAGAATTCCTGAGAGACCTTGTGCTTCGCAGATTTCCAGAGAAATTCTGCAAAACTAAAACGAGAAACTGACCCATCGAAAGTCAAAGAATTTGCAAAACACTTTTGAAGCTCATCATTTCATTGACGTTGGCGACAAGTTTGACCGAAAAATTCATAAAAAAAACGCGCGCTAAACAGGAACAAACCCCTGAGTCTACCTGAACTATTTCCATTGAACGCGTCATTGTTTTACGTGTCATATTCGAGGTAGTTTGTTACTGTGCAGGAAGAGAAACACAATGGCATTACAAATTACGTATGACATCAAAAGAAACCTCGAACTTGTTGACATCTGCCGAGGTAAACTTTAAACACAAGAAAAGGACATTCGCACTGTTTTGAATATTAGTAGGAATCAAATGGGTTCGCAATATTTTGATGTTCATCATAGGAAACTAAACTACGAAGCGTTAGCAACACGAATCGTCTCACTACGTCACTTGACATGTTTAGCACGAACATTTCAACACCAACGGTGAAGCACCAACCTTCAAAAGGAACCATGTGGGAGAATAAATGCTTGATTGCCTTCATAAACCGAAAAGAAAATTAAAAACTGAACTTAGTTTAACGGAGCAACTAACTGAGTTACACACACTGAAGCTCCCTGTCTGGCCGAATGCGATTCGCACGTTCTCACGGGCCCAATTCTTTTTACTCGCTGTCCAATCACAAAGCGTTTACGTATGCAGGGGGGTTGGGGTGGGGAATAACTCTGAGGTTTGTTTTGAAGATTCTCCGGGGCAATTCACCCGGAATCTTATGAGACAGGGACTCTCTGTCTCTGTCTACGCGTAAGACAATCTAGTGTAAAAGAGCTTTGACATAACTAGTTTTACGTCAGGTTAATTTTTGGGCATCTTCCCTAGTCTACCCTGCTCAGATTTTGTTTATAAAGAAATGAACATTATAATTTTTTAGGTTGTTATTACGTAATGGAGAATTTAATTCTGCTTTTTTTTTACTTTTAGTGTTTTACTTTAATTTTTGAGCAAATGATTGGGAGAAAAAAAATTAAAAATCGTGATGACGTGTTTGTACTTGAAGGAATGATCGCACGCGTTTTCTTCCCTAAAATGTCTTTCGGAAAATAATCCAAGAAAAGGGACTGAATCAAAGCTCTTCTTGTGACGCAAGTTACGTATTCGCATTGTTTTCTGGTAAATTTAAAAATATGAAAAGTGAAAACGAGAAGGTGTGAATGGGTTTCCTATACACGCAGGTATTTTCGTGTGTGTTTAGAAAACTTGTACGCGGTTGTTACCGAAATCCACGATGATGATACAACCTTCAGGTGAGATGCAAACACCACTGGGGCGATCCATCTGACCTGGAGCCGCTCCGTGGGTGCCAAACTTGCAGAGAAAGTTCCCATTGGGCTGGAATATCTGAACGCGGTGGTTGCGTGAATCGGCGACAATGATGTGGCCCTCTGAGTCGACAGCTACTCCCTGAGGTCGCAGGAACTGGCCGTTTCCCGATCCCTCGGTACCGAGGAATCGTGCCGACTGGAAATCGGGATTGATGACGAGCAGTCGGTGGTTGTTGAAGTCCGTGACGACGATGTGGCCCTCGTGGTTGAAGCAAACACCTCGAGGAGAGTCGAAATGTTTCCACAGGGTCCCCTCGAAACCGTACTTGTTGAGGAAGGTGCCGTCAGGGGCAAACAGCTGGATACGGTGGTTCCGGGTGTCCGAGACGAGGATCTGTCCTTCCGAGTTGACTGCCACATCCCATGGGTAGTTGAACTGCCCATTCTTGTTGCCTTTCTCGCCGAATTTGAATAGAAAAGTCCCGTCGGCTGTGAAGATCTGGATACGATGGTTGTCCTTGTCGGCTACGATGATTCGCCCGAGAGGATCGCAAGCCACGCCTGCCGGGCGGTCGAACTGCCCCGGTCGGGTTCCCGGGGAACCGAACTTGTGATGGAAAGTTCCATCCGGATTGAACACCTGAATGCGGTTGTTGCTCCTGTCAGCGATGAAAATGTAACCGTCCTTGTCGCAGCAGACACCCCAGGGTCGACATAGGTCGCCGTCACCTTCTCCTTCTTGACCGAACGAGAAGACTACCTGCCCGATGGAGGCGAAGTTGCGCCCTGTGCGAGCCATGACAGTGAAGGGACTGCCGAAGATATGCTTGCCGCGGATCAGCACGGTAACGAGGTGCTTTCCTTCGGTTATTGGTCTGTAGCTTACTAAGTAGGTGCCGTTCTGTCGATCCTCGATATCCGCTCGGTAAGACATCCCGTTAGGAGTTTCTACAAACACCAGAATAGGATCTCCACCGGTTAGTTTGGGATCGCCCAAGTGATCCTTGGCCTGAACAGTGAAAGTGGCAGTCTGGTTGCATAGGGCCCGCTTGACTCCTTCGCCCAAGGCGACGGACGCAGGAGCGAAAGCCGAACTGGAAATGAACCCGAGGCTGCAGATGGCCTGCAGAAGGCTACCATCGGGCGGATTGAACTGAATCGAGTCGTCTTCCTGCGGCTGCAAACAGTTGCGGATCTGTCTAAGCTGCTGGAACTCCAAAACAGCTTTCTCCTTGATCTGCAGGATCTCTATGTCAGATCCCGATTCGAGGGCCTTCTTCAGGAGATCTCCCGTCTGCGATAGACGCAACATGGCGATGCGAAGATCGTCTATTTGTAAATGAAGCGATTTGCCCTTGACGACTCGGATCTTCTCCACCCGCTGGAGAAGTTCCTTCTCGCGCTCTTCCAGGGCGGTCATGTGACGCCTGGTGATGGTGCGGATCTCCGTGGCGACAGCTTGCGCCCGTATCTCGATGCGCTCGGCCATTTTGGACGTCATTTCCAGACTGTCTTCAATAGCTCGGATTCCGGCTTTAGCGTCGGCAAGCAGTTTCAAGCTGATGGCCTTGGAGTTCTCCACAGCGTCTTTGAGATAGATGAACGAGTGACCTCGATGATCTCGCAGAGTGCATTCGCTGCAGATGGCCATGTTGCACATGTCGCAGAAGAGACGGAGCACCTCGGCCGCATGCACGTCGCAGTAGGCGAAAGAGGGACTGGAGAAGAGCGAAATGGTCGAAGGTCCACCGATGGCTACATTGAGAGTGCTGGGTAGATCCTCGGCGAAACGAACGATGTAGTGATCCTTGGTGAGCCGGACCCTCAAATGAGCCCGGACGCAACTGTCACACAGAACCTCGTTACAGTCCCGGCATCGGGACGAAGCCACCGCCCCTTCATCGCAGTTGGAGCAGATGTAAGCGCGACTTTTGCCGACATCGAACTTGGGCTCCAGCGGAGGAGAGTCATAATCTTCGCTGGTGACCACTTTGAGGATGTCGCCTATGAAGGAATTGGACGGAAGGGAGTCGATGGTTCCTCCATCGCCGAGGTGCACTTCTTCACGGCATGCCGGACACGTAAACCTGAAGCGGCCCGACACGTGGGCGTCCAAACAGCGACGGCAGAAGGTGTGGAAACATGGCAGGACGCGTGGATCCGCGTAGCTATTCAAACACAAACCGCACGTCAGTGACTCTGTTGGTTGATCTGGATCAGGAAAGGCCGACGCCATCCTACATCAACGCGCCCACCAAAAAAAATTCAAGTTAACAACATTTTCCTTTATTGTTTACGGTCAAAAACCTCATCTACTAATCAAACACTATTGGTTCTCAGTTTTGGTGTTTACTATTAACTAGAACTACACTGGAACAAAGCTGGAAATGACGGTATTCTTGAAACTGAAATCGGTTTCGTAGTAAACGACCTATTTCGTATTCAATGTTAACAACTTCTTAACCAAGTATTAAAACCAGCACGATTAAAATCGATTCAACTGCTGCAACATACTCTTGGAGAACTGCTGCAAATATTCAGACATCTGAAAACTTAGCTTACTTTTATCTACTGTAGCTTATAAGTGATGTACAGTCTAGAGCAACAAAACAGGGTTCCTGCTGGGCAAAAGTTGATTGCTTATTACTCATACACTTTTAAAGATACAGCTACCCAAAAAATACTAGTTATAGCTCTAGAGGCACTTAATGCACTCTTGAAGTTTCGCTAAGATCGCTTTGTTAGTTTAGCCAAGATAAAATCCTAAAAGTTCGATAATTTTCCGCCTTTCAGGAATCTTTTGTGCTGTTGCTCTAGACTGGTACATGTTAAAAGAATAATAGGACCAAGAGGCAGCACATACCCGAGGGAGCATGATGGCGGTGTAGAAGAAGAAGCCGAGCTAAGACGCGAATTACTCACGCTCGAAGAATACGCAGTAGAGAAAAGAGAAGACTCGCAAAGCCAAGAATAAGAATAGGCCTAAGCGTCCCCGATTGCATTAAAAAAAGGGAGATATATATATATATATATATACAAAAACGATCAAGCTTGAAGAGAGAGAAAGGGAGGGAAAACGAGGGGTTTTGAAAAAATATAAAAGAAGAGGGGGGTTGAAACGGGAGAAGAGAAAAGCGGGCCAAATACCACGAGGGGGGACAACTAGAAGAAAACTGCCAACGCTTGTATAGAACCCCACGCCTCTAGGTTTTATCCTAATCGTTGTAAACTCAGTATTAATAACCAATGATATCAGAGTAACATAACTTGATACCTATAGACTTAACTGAGCCAAAGAAAGGGAGTAAAAGTACTAAACAATCGTTTACCTCGTTCAGTGGCATCGCACAACAATTCACCCAGCGCGCACTGCCCAATAAAAGCCAAAAAACTAAACAAATATCGGGATGTCAAAACCCCAAAGATGCGTCGATGTAAAAAAAGAAGAAAAATGTTGTAATTTCTGTTTTAACGGTGCGCCTGGCCTGGTGCGAATGTAAAACAACAACTCATAGTCGAATCCACGGGCCGTGTGAAACTGAAACGCGAAAAAAAAAGCCAAAATAAAATTCGGAAAAGGAATTTGGTGAAAACGTTAGGCCTCCATGACCGACACCGTGCATTTGAGACTCCGGTTGCCGCTGCCTTCGAACAGGGGG
The DNA here is from genome assembly GCA_022114935.1 of Leptestheria dahalacensis. Lineage (NCBI taxonomy): Eukaryota > Metazoa > Arthropoda > Branchiopoda > Diplostraca > Leptestheriidae > Leptestheria > Leptestheria dahalacensis. The sequence continues at coordinate 19,195 of JAIQCU010001054.1, read as the reverse complement.
GGTTGCTTTACCAACCAGTAGGCCCACTGTGGCAATCTTAACCCCCCTGCCCTCCTCTCCTACTCGCCCTTAGGGGACGTTACCAACTTTCGGGTCCTTTTGTAGGCCTATATGCGCTTTTTCTGGGACGGTTACACATGCGTCAAGTCCAAGGGCATGAAATTCGCCTCGTGTGGCATTGAGCCCGAGCTTTCCCGTCTTCGGGGTAATGCTTCCACTTGGGTTGTAGTTCTCCTGGTCCAATGCAGTTTCAGCGTTTCTGTTCCTGGTCCTGTTTAGTAAACAGTTGGACAAGGTTTAGGGCGAAGGTTTGAAGCTGCAGTAAGTTGGGGATGAAGGTAATGACATGCTGGTTGTGGGTATGTCGCCCTTGTCGAGGTTCGGATAGTGTCATTCGCCAGTGGAAACGCTACCGTTGAACCTCTCTGCCGCGTTCCTTTTTTTCTGTTTCAAACAGCTACGGACTACGGGCGGATTCGCGCACGTGGAAGCCTCTTCAAACCAGGCTGCCTGTTATGAATGGCACATTGTTTTGTCAGTACAAGTGTAAGATGTGTTTTGTAAACATAGGTTTTGCCCTTGTGGTTTATCATCAGTTGCCTATACCGTAGCCAGCAGTTAATCTAATTCTTAAAAGCGTTCGACATGGCGCGCGGTGGCGGGAAATTCAAACTTTGACGTTCGCCTGTTCAGCTGAACGGAACTTTTCATGGCATAGTTTTTGTAACATATGAGTTAATTCTTCCTAGTGATTAAATCTAACTGTATTCTAGATACTATTGTTTTCTTACTTTAATATCTTATTGTGACATGACTGTTGTGTTAACTTAATTATATCAGTTAGGTTTTCCGATGCGCACAAAATCCCACAGTGGAATCCATCGACATCGCAGTTGTAACGTCACTGTATACATGTAAAGTTTTAAATGCGAGTTATTCTTTACACTTGACGTGTAATTTATAACGTAGATCGATCTTAAACACTATGGCAAAACTCGGACATTATAGTAAGAACTGTGGTACGCGTTATCGCTTATTAACAAGTCGTTGATGCATCAATATTATAAATTGGAGCATCGAAGCCAAGATCTAGGTAATCAAACTTGAGCACGATATCAATAAATATGTTTACTAAGTTTATTCAGCTGCTGCTTTAATCGGATAGAAGGAAAACAACAACAAGGGTGCAGCATTTATACTGTCGTATATTTAAATGTTACACGCCCAGATGAATAAAGTGATCGATAGAGAAGTGCTACTGGCCTTCAAGGCTAAATGTCAGACACGTGTGCATGTTATCCGAACGGTGCAACGATTAGCTGGCAACGACACTGACCGCGTTCCTTTAACATATGTACGTGCAATCCTTACAAGGCAATTCACCGAGGAATCACCCGGAGACGTTCGCTGTGTTTCCACTGCCCATCCTGATTAATGACGGCTTTCCGTGATGGAAGAGATACCGGTAAAATGGATCCTTCCAGATACAAGTAGCTTCAACCAGGTGAAGTGTAATCACTTTAACAGAGGTTATTACAGGTCAAATCTCAAAAAGACGAGAAAACTTGTTAAAATCGATGTTTTTCTATTACTCAAGATTAGTTTAACCTTATAACTACTGTTAATTATCGAACTTGAGAACGTTAGACGCTTGTGTAAGGTGGCGCCATCTACCGGCGGAAATCTGAACTACATGCAACATCAGATACACTACCCACTGTAGATGGCGCGTAACTGTACTCGTGCTACGATATACTATAATTTGCAAAAATATAATTGAATTCAGTGGCGATTTTCTTAGTCACTGTATCTTTGGGAGTTAATAACCTTGTAATACAGTAATATTAACTTATTATTATGGGAGTAATATTAGGATTGTTAATCGACTGGTTTATTGATGATCTTTTATTCATGAAGACCGACCGCACTGGTCACGTGCCTATTTTGAAAAGAGATTAAACTTTTTATCGTCTAAAATTTTACTTTCTGGCCAGCAGAAAAATTAAAACGGTGTCAACAGCAAGCCCGGGGAAGGGGGGGAGGGGGAGGGGGGTAGGTGCACGCTTCACAGCTATAAATTCAATGCAGGTTCGTGAAGCTTATGGGTATTAGCGAGTGTAAATGGTAATCTTTCAAACGTTGTCAGTCTTTGAACAAGGCTTTTGAGTGAACTGTCAAGTGCAGTTTCATTTTATACTTCAATAGTAACTTTCCAAACAACGGCACATGCCATCGCACTATATAGACGGACGGTAACTGCTAATTGATGATTTTAGTAATTAGTAATTTGCTAATTCAGTAACAAGTGATTAAGGCAATTAAACTGCAACGTCGTTATTCATTCGAAATGATTTCTTGATACGATTGAACACATGTGTGTCAAACCATGAAGTAACGTTTTGCAGATCTCTGTATCATAGCACAGAAAGCCAGCAATGAATTCTAATTGCTTCTTACTTAATCACTTCCGTATTAAATTCAACTAACTAGTACATTTGAAGGAGACAGCCGTCCAGATTTTCGGTCAGTGAATATCATTCCACAAGTGTTAATATCCATTAAACAGTATGCATAGTTGGGGAATAGTTGATCGCTTATAGTAACCAAGTTTACAAAGATATAACAACGAAAAAAATACTGAGTATAGTACTGATAGTACGTTATACACTGAAAAAGTTTCATTTAAATCGGGTTGTAAGTTTTGCCGAAATAAAATTCTAAAGTTAACAATATCCGTAACTTTCAACCATTCAGAACCCTTTATGTTAGCTTTAGACTGTAGGCGTATACACGTTGTTATATACAGTTTACCGATGTTCATTAGCACTTGATTATGCCAGGTGACCTCTTTGAACGGGCGCGAATCTAATTAGGAAGCTGTCGGTTGAGTAACAATAGCGGCCCTGAAAACGAGTAGCGCGTCTGCAGCCGAGATGAGTGTATACTTCTGCCCCGGCTTGTTATTCATCGTCGGCCTGCTGGAAGATTTTCTCTTGCTCTCAGTGCAACAGCCGCAAATCAGCCACATTCAAATGCCACCCTCTTGTACGTAGACACTCTTAGACACTTGTCGACCAGCTATCATTCGCATCTATTGGCCACCCTTTCCCCTCTGACACTTCCATTAACGGCTCACAAACAAGGCATACACACGCGTGCTGCTTACTCGTTTTGGCTACCGTAACCGCTAGCAACCGTCAACGCGATCATCTCGTGCAACTTTCTATTCGGCATAAATGGGTGGAAATTTTTAAATTTGATTATCTGGTGTTGAGATGTTGATCCCGCGCTTGGATCTATAGATGTTGTTGACACTGAAGACATGATGTGATTAGCCATAAGTTAAATACACAAACAGTTTAGATTAGGATTCATGTTCCAGTATTAAGCCTAATGATCCGTCTATCTATCTATCCGTCTGTCTGTCTATCTATCTATCTATCTATCCGTCTGTCTGTCTATCTATCTGTCTATCTATCTGTCTATCTATCTATCTATCTATCTATCTATCTATCTATCTATCTATATATCTATCTATCTATCTGTCTATCTATCTATCTATCTATCTATCTATCTATCTGTCTGTCTGTCTATCTATCTACCTATCTATCTATCTATCTATCTGTCTATCTATCTATCTATCTGTCTATCTATCTATCTATCTATCTATCTAAATCTATCTATCTAAATCTATGTATCTATGTATCTATGTATGTATCTATCTATCTATCTATCTATCTATCTGTCTGTCTATCTATCTATCCATCAATCTATCTATCTATCTATCTATGTATAACAGGTATTATAACCTACATTCATACCAACAGGAGATGTCGTTAACACACCAATCTATGGATTTGTCAGGATGGTTGTTATGATACTTTATCATTTAACCATCTATACAGATGATATATCATCGCGTCATATAAGTATCGTATAACACAAAAAACACATCCGTATTTGATGTGACATTTAGCATCAAAACATATCTTAACCGAACTGTAACCTTATACATTTACACCACCACCATAATCGACATGTCGCTGACATGACATTACAAGTCATGATACTTAACTATCTAACATATTTTGCATACACTTCAACAACTGAAACGCAAAACTACTGAATATGCCAATAAGCTAATGTTGCACTCACGTCGAAACACTGTACCAACCCAACTGTAGTTGAGTCATATGTTTGCGCTATTACGCTGTAGAAATGAGAGAAACCACCAAGAAGACAGAAATGAAATAGGATAAGAAGAAAAGGAGAAAGAATAGAAGAGAAGAGTAGGAGAGAAAAGACAAAAGCGAGCGGTTTCCAGCGCCAGGAGAAACGTGGGAAAACAGAATTGTTGCAAGGGGAAACGTGAGTAGAGTTTCTGTTGACGAGTCAAATTCATAAGCACTGGGCAAACAAAATGCAAGCTTCACGTTTGTTCTACCGGGACTTGACCAGCCTTTGACCAGGACCGAAAATTCACCGACAGATACTAACTTCAGCCGCGCCCCCTCCCCGCCCATTTCGCTTTAATGTACCAAGTACTTAATGTCAATATCCAACACTTGATTCAACATATCAGTAAACCCCTTCCACTTAAATGACATGATCATAATAATAAATTAAGGTAATAGAAATAATAGAATAGGTCGGCATTGTGTCGCATGAAAGAGTCGCCAATAATCAAACACTGCAATACGAAAATGGGATATACGAACATTCGCCTAGTCACGGTCTTTCTCTCTCGTTATGTCAACAATTATCAAAGTTGTTCATCTTTCCTTTTTTCAATAAGAGTCAGACGCCTTTTTAAAAAAAGCAAATTGTAGAATAAATTTCGACCAAGCGAGTTGTGTCGATGACGTGTGGTCACAGCATTGCAAATCAAAATCCCATTTTTTCTACTTTCTATTTTTTTCTAACTTGTATTGAAAATACGTTTACGAGAGGGAATAGGGAATAGAAGATTGGATCCGCTGCTTTTTTTCTGCCCGGTTATGGTTAGATGGGTTCAGTTTGCATTTATAATGCGCGGCGGGTGTATGGGTCGTCCATTGGCTGGTCATTGGACAACAGACGCCTAATGTTATTCACATCTGGCTGCGACATGGACACTGCGCTTTCCACATTGACCGCGTTTATTTGCTTTACACACACACACACACACGGAAACACTGATTTCATTTTAAACTCGGCCAAACTATATAGTAATGCATTTTGAAACTTAAAAGGTATTCCAAGAGAAACTTGAATGTGAAATCTAACTTGTATGGAAATTGCAAGCTACATTACAAACATTCAGTTCGTTATACGGTTTGGAGTTTGGAAAATATGACAATTAGTTTAATACATCCACTTAACTGAGTTGTAATAAGTTATCAACATTACTCGGAGTAAGACGAATGCTCGCTATTGTTCGACTGCGGAGATATGTTGGCCTCGGTAATGGCGGAGAACTCCTCCGACTTGGATGGCTGCTGGTTGTTCTGTCGCAGGGAAGCTGCCGAGAAAGCGCTGTAGTTCTTAAACGGATCCATGTTTGAACTGTTGGCGAAACTGAGTCCCGCCGAACCGGCAGCTTGATGCGCTCCCAGCAATCCCATCCCGGGAAAGATGGGATAGTCCGGGCGGAGGAAGGAGTTACCCAGAAACGCGCAGTTGTTGTAGTTGAATGGGATGAAACCCGGTTGCAAAGTCGGGAAGAGAGAATTACGCGATGCTGCGAAACTGGAACCTACGAGGGAGGCTGCCGCTCCAGTGCATGGAACGTCGTAGGTACTCTTCCAGGACAGATTCGGAGGATCGCTATGGTTCGCCGGTTTAAACTGCTTCTCCTTACGAGGGATCTCGTCGAAAGGAGCTGAAGGATCGCAGGTGGCTTTCCCGCGCTTCGGTGATGAGACCGGGATGGAACTTGACGGCATCTGACCGGCCGGTCGCTGGTGGTAGACCAGCTTTTCGATGGCCCGCAGGACGTCACCGTTGCAGTGCTGGAGGGTCGATTTCAACACGTTGGCCTTGACGTGAGGAAAGATGCGGACTAGGGTCTCCAGAGGAGAATGATCCGATCTGCTGGCCGCCATTTCGACAAACGTTGATGGATTACCGATTGGAAGTTCTGCGGACGATCCTGCATCGACACCTGGATTGTCAGGCAGATAGTAAGTGTTAGATAGATGAGATATATTCAGGTTATCACCCTAATTAAATAGACGAGTAAAGTTCTATAGTCATCAAACTTAAACTTATATCGCAACGTGGGTTTGCCCATAGTTATTATGATTCTATATTGAAGTTAAAAGTTATGTGCACAGCTATTCAGAAGTGAATTAGATGAGTAGTTAATAGTAACCAATGGTTGTAACACTGAAAACAGTCGATATAGCAAGTCATTAGATGTAGTAATTTGAAAGGTACGGTCATTGTAACAATAGGCCACGTGCGTATAACTGAACAGTCAATTAGCCATCCGGATTGATATTGGATTCATAGTGTGAGAACCTGTCTTTAATTGATTCAGCTGTCAAAAGCTATCTCGATATGGAAGAAAGGCTATATCGCTGTAGCTATGCTCGGGGGGAGTAGGGGGGTAGTTGAGGGGTGAAGGTGACGATTATGAAGGAGGGTTAAAAGGTTTTGCAGCCAACCCTGTGATAAAGGCAGTAAATGATAATATAACGTGCGCCAGTTTTAATACGCGACGACATTCCATGTTGGACAATAGGAGATATTGTTAGGGTGCAGCTGGTGTCCGTGTCTCATCTTTGCCTGCTCTCCATCTCTATCGCTCTCCGTGTGTGTTAACCGGAAAAGAGTTCCATATCATCGAAGGGAATGCAGCTTTTCTTTGTTGTCATCGACTTTCATTCTATATAACACCAAGCCTCGCCGGTAATAAAACCCATGGGCCCTCTGCTGAGAGATATGTGTGGATGTGCAAGTGAATTTCACAGACATAGCATTCTCTTTTCTCCTCTATTTAGCTCCAACATGGCTTCACTATATAATCCTAAGCAATTTCATTCCTTTAGCCTGCCTGAATAGCCTAGATGGATACATAGATAAAGATAGATAGATAGATAGATTGATTGATAGGTAGATAGATAGGTAGATAGATAAAGATAGATAGATTGATAGGTAGATAGATAGGCAGAGCGATGGATAGAAAGATAGGCAGATATATTAGCTTAAGAAATAGGAAGACGGACACGCAATTGTTAACTAGCTAGATAGAAAGGTAGACGGTTAAGTTTATAATGAATGCATAGATAAACAGATAGGAAGATGGATCGATAGATCGATGGATAGATGTATGGGTAGCTAGTTAGATAGACTGGGTTAGTAAATAGGTAGACGGAGAGACAGATAGACAGCTAGATAGACAGAAAGATAGATATATAGGTAGGATAGATAAGTAGATAGGTAGGTAGATAGATAGACCGATAGACTGAGCGATAGATAAATAGGTAGTTAGGCGGGGTTAGTAAACAGGTAGACGGATAGATAGATAGACCGATAAATTGAGCGATAGATAGATAGGTAGTTAGACGGGGTTAGTAAACAGGTTGACGGATTGATAGATAGATAGATAGATATAGTTAGGTAAATAGCATCTAGAGCAAAGAAAGGGACATGAATGGTGGGAAACTATAGAGATTTGCAACAAAACTTTACGAGCACATTAAGCACGACTAGGACTAGACTCGAAATTTGTTTGGCTTGACATACCTCTGAAAGTGTAGGAGTAATAAGCAATCAACTCTTCCACAAGCAAGAATCCTTTTTAAATACTCTAAACTATACCTATAACAATGTCAAGCTATCTATCTACCTCAGAGTTTCAGTCTGTCGATTCTATAAAGCATAAACAGGGTTATAAGCTGCCAGAAGTAAACCTACACAGCAAAAACTATACGATGATCACTCAAAGTGCTGTAATAGTATTGCGATAATGTAATCCGTAATATTATTATCTTACATTATATTTTATTACATCCTGTAAATACGTATATTCATATACCTTTATAAAACTTAAATAAAGTTACATGAGTAGTCATTCTGTCACGAAACGTCAATACGGCTTGGAGTTTAAAATGGGATGCATATTCAAGTCGGTCTACATCGTTTACCGTTAGAATTGATGTCTTATTGTATGCGTAAGTATGGCATGTGAGTACACTGAAACAATAGCGAAGATGGATTCAGTCGCTGAAATAGAATAATAAGACGTGAATTCAGAAGGTATGTGATATGGTGACTATATGTTGACGGAAAGAGAAGACGTTTGAGGCTACTACTGACTAGTGACTACACTATAAGATACCGTGTTATGTAATTGACCAATTGTAGTGTATCTTTACTAGTAATCATAGTATTTACACAAGACTGTGATAGTATTTAATCGGATAGTAAGAGTTTGATTGAATGTATAGAAAACTGACGTCTATTACTAGACAAGGCCATGGGTGAATGGACCTGCATGCCCTCTTCAGATGATGTCTAGGTGCTAAAGGTAAATCCTATTTGAAGTATAGCTTCATTATGAATTACTAGATCCTAGTTTCATGGCGTCTCTTCCTAGGATTTATGTTCTAGGTTCGATTGCGACACCGTATGGGTTTTGAGGCTAAATCTGAGATTCTGTTAATCGCATGTATAACAGATGGTAGATATATCTAGAGGTCAATATCAAAACTTCTCGTTACCATCACTTTACTTAATTAACATGTGTACAATTAATTCAAATGAAGTTATGTTGATGTCATGTAAAGAATCTTACCTTGCTTGGGTTCTTGCTGCACTTCAGAATCTTCACTGACATCCGATTCGGATTCGTGCGCTAGAGACGAACTCTTCGGTGAAGACGATACCGTCACTTTGGATGTTCCAGGCGACGATTGCGCTACTTCTTCGTCGCGGCCGGATCGTTCCAGTTTCACTTGTTTCAAGAAGGGCGAGTGGTGCACCTGATCCGCGTAAGGTAACTTGTCGTCGTAGTCGTGACCTGCTAGATCGTCTTTCGATGGTTTGGATGTGTTCCTCAGCGACTGCGAGTTGTCGTCGACCGTCGACGAGTTCATCGCACCCAAAGGGACCGGAGGAACCGTGTAGATGAGTCCCAGTTCCCGAGCTTCGTTTTCTTCCTGATTAAACACAAACGATTCTCTCTGTATTACAAATAGCGGATTTTCTACTTAACCATTAAAGTTTCATTCCAGTATTTATCTTAACTACATTTCGTTATTTTGATGTTCTAACTATCAGGATCTCAGTTTCGTGGATTACTGCCCGTAACCGGTATTTCTAAAAACCAACATTTCTATCGCACTATGACAGTTGAGAGAACATGAATCGACTTTTCTCCGGCAAGAACCTCTTTTTTGGCTCTAAACTCTACTTGACATTGCTTTGACATTATCTTGACATTACTTTGTCACTATGGAAACGAGTTTGGCTGAATACAACATACCTGTGCCTGTTGTCTTCTTAGGGCCACTTGCGCAGCCATGACTCTCTGCCTCTCTGCGATGAGATTACACTTGGGGCAATTGCAATCTCTCCAGCGGCAGTATCTCTTGTGCCCTTTGAGTGCGGATACGACACCGTGGTTACGGCACCGAGCGCATTTGGGAGTACGCTGGTAGCGTTCCGACGCCCGCAGGAGGAGAGCAGCAGCTGCTGCGGCGGCTGTCGGCGGAAGACCGTGAGGATTAACGGCTGCGGCCGCTGCGGCAAGACCCGGGAAGAAACCGTGCGAATTCATCAGCGAAGATGAAGCTTGAGATCCTGGATCGGAACTACTCACCGGACTTGATTGTCCAACTCCTCGATGACTATTTATGTCCATTACCTGCCTTCACGCTAAGAATTGTAACCATGTAAAAGTTAATTCCGTATCTACACTCGTATTCCGACTTAGGATCTATCTATCAATCTATCCATCTCTCCGTCTCTCTCTCTCTCTATCTCTTTATCTCTCTATGTCTATCTATTTATCTATCTGTCTATCTATCTGTCTATCTATCTATCTATTTGTCTGTCTGTCTATCTATCTATCTGTCAGTCTATATATGTTTATCAATCAATCTATCTATCTATCTATCTATAGCTATTTATGTTTCTGTCTGTTTATCTATCTGTCTATCTGCATATCTGTCTATCTATCTATCTCCGTCTCTCTCTATCTATCTACCTATCTATCTGCCTATCTCTTTATCTCTCTATCTCTCTCTATATAAGCTGTCTCTCTCTCTACCAGTTTGTCTACATTTCTAACCTACCTATCTACCTAACTATTTATCCATTCCAACGTTAGAAAACCTGTACTATGAATACTGATAAGTTCTTAGCATAATTCAATCAACGTTTAATAAGCACCGTCCTTTAAACTGATCACAAAATTACATTAAATTTAATGTTCAGTACATCACGTGACCAAGTAATTATATCAGTTCTGTGCTGGTACAGCAGTGAACGTTGCAAATCTTCCCCTTATACGTTGACGTTCTCTCGACATTTATCTATCACACACAATCGTGATATAAATCTATGATAATCTCGTCTATAGTCTTTATTATTTTAACAACTATAGCGATGAATCTATACACGGTAATGGTAATACCAACATCAGTATTGTATAACTGTACATTATATTGTCGACATAGATAATCCTAGTATAACACATACGTATACTTAGTATTAACTTATTAGTATAACACATACGTTATATATAACATATACGGTATATAGTATAGTTAGCATATATCAATTCAAATCAGAATTAACAGCAGTAGTATTTAATATAATTAAGTTGAGGACTTACCCAGAGGTATCTTGTGGTGCACAGACCGCTTAGAGAGAAGCTTTTGAGTAACTAAGAAGCAACTTGAATATGTGACAACTAGCCGCGGGTAAACTTCTTATTTGTCCGTCGCCCCGCCAGGATCTCCGGTAGAATGGAAAAGTCACGCCCACGCAGGACGATCATTGGTTGTCGTCGATTCCACAGAGGCGGAGTTCCGACTGTGACATCAGACGGATAGCTAGATGAGAGGCGGAGTCGAATGGCGAGGAATTTTAGTCATCTGCAGCATTTAGGATTTTATTTTGGCTAAAATAACCGGCCGAATTCAACGAAACTTTAAGAATGGATTAGCTATGATGAGATCTACACGCAGTATTTTTTGGGTTGCTATATCTTTGTAAATGTAGGAGCAATAAGCAATATACTATTCCTCAGCAAGAACTCTTTTTTTAGTTGCTCTAGATTGTATGAACAAAAAATAGACTTACAGTCCAACGCCGAAATCTATCTCTCTCTCTTTCTGTCTATCTATCTATCTGTCTGTCTGTCTGTTTGTCTGTCTGTCCGTCTATCTGTCTGTCAATCTGTCTCTGTATCTCTATATCTGTCTATCTATCTGTAATATCTATACAATCTATTTATCTATCTATCAATCTATATATCTGTCTATCTGCCTGTCTGTCTGTCTATCAATCTATCTATTTATCTACCTATCTTTCTCCCTGTCTATATCTATCTATCTTTCTTTATCCATCTTTTTATCGGTCCATCTACCCAACTATCTATCTATTTTTCGATCTATGTGTCTATCTGTCTGTCTGTCTGTCTGTCAATCTGTCAGTCTGTCTATCTATCTCTCTATCTCTATCTCTATATCTATCTATCTTTCTATTTATTCTATCTATCAATCGATCTATCTGTCGATCTGCCTGTCTGTCCTGTCTGTCTGTCAATCTAACTATCTATCTTTCTCCCTATCTATATCTATCTAGCTATCTTTCTCAATCTATCTATCTATCTATTTATCTATCTGTCTATCTGTCTGTCTGTCTGTCGATCCATCTATCTTTCCATCTATCCCGCTAATCCGCCAAAAAAATTAATCCGCTATACATGAATTGATTTCCAACATTTCACGAATTCAATGTAACGAATCAAGAGTCACGTCATTGAAACTTGTTATATCTATCTAGTTTGACCACCAAACTATAAAAAACCACACAGCTACAATTACGTTATTTATATCAACTAGCACGCTAATAAGAATAGCTTACAGGAAACTCATAATATAGTATAACCCCATTTAACTTTGATTGTAAGTGACCTTGAAATAGTGATCATCACAAAATCCTTTGCTGCTTGACAATAACTTGACAATGACACGAATAGATTTAAGTAAATGCTGGACATAATACTACGTTGGTGGACACAAGACAATCTTAATATGTAGTTAATTCTAACTACTATTTAAAATTAACACAATAACTTGTGAATTTGAATAACATTACCTTCAGTACAGGTTAGTTTGTATGTCAATTACATTGATTGTATAATCAACAGCAATCTATTTTATTGTCTCGTAGGTTCTTATATCAGACGATTAACTTATGATTATATCACTAATATATAATACATTATCTTACATTACTAACTTGTGATGGTTGTATATCACATGATAATTATATGATAAGTCTTCACAACTTGTTAATGTGTTGGAGATGACCTTGTCACACGACCTTACATGTTGAATGACAACTTGTTCAGAGACTATAACTACCAGGCATGCATGCAATGGTTAACCTGTAAATAATGGGAAACTAAATAGGTTTACGAGTTTTTTCAATAGGGGGCCCTTGTCTAGGGGGGCCGAGTTAAATGGAGCTGAGCAGACAAAAGCCCTTCAATTCGCACGCATTACTAATACAAAAGCACATGGGGTACAATGCGACACAATATGTGTATAACACCGCCAGAAGGGTGAATGGATATAGCCAAGTGGGTTTTACAACCCAGTTATACCAGGGGGGTTTAGGGGGTTGAAACCCCACACAGCAGTGCTGAATTAAAACTACCCACCAGAGAAGGAAAAGTTCCAACTTTAATCGGTGGATTATACAGCAGTGAAACTATAAGGGCGGAAAACGCAGGTTTGACATTACATCTAGCACAATAGAAAAACAGAGCTGGCCGGACACAAGAGAGACTATATGGTGGTTTTAGCGTCTCCGCTCCTCATTCTCTTTCATAATGTAAAGTACACCGGGTGCATCCAAACACAACAACAGATGAAAGAGAAAACTTTTATTCTGTACAGTCTGCAGCGAAAAAAAGGGTCATGAATGGTTACGGAATTACGGGTGATTTTCCGAACTTTAGGATTTTATTTCGGCAAAACTAACCGACCGATTTCAGCGAAACTTTACCTGTACATTAAGTACGACTGGGACTACACTCAGTATTTTTTTGGTTGTTATATCTTTGAAAGTGTGCGAGCAGTAAGCAATCGACTTGTCCCCCAGCCGGAACCTTGTTTCGTTGCTCTATAGACTGTACTTGTTGAAAATTTGCACAGCAGGGGATCGTTCCAACCATGGAACAGTATTAGAGGCGTGGTTGTTCTTGTATACAAACCTATTATTTAATTACACACACGCAAACCAAAGACAGCCTCGTTTAGATTTCTCCTTTGGTGTAACACACGTGTTTCCCATTCAAACTTCAGTTCTATTATTATTTCTTTTTAAGAGAAAAGTAGAAAATTTCTTTTGTCAACCTAACATTTGGTAACCTGTATTCAAAAAGTAGATTTTCAGTAGTTTATGAAGAAACTTCTTAATATCTTGGATATCTGTTTTGGTAGGTCGGTAAGTCAATCCGATTATAATAGCAAATAACTTGATTAGAAGAATGAAACTAAGTTAATTAGAGTCACCGCAAGTGTTACGTGCTCTGCTATGCTCAGATTTCATACGGTGAATACAAGCGCATAGGTAAAACTTGGGTGTGTCTCGCATCTATCAAGTTGACGATGGTCGGATCCGGGCAATGCGCTGTCAGTCGATCAACACAGAGAGACCAATTTGTCTCGTGAGATATAGTTCCAGATGATGTGCCAAGTATAACATGGGTCCCGGGGGTGGGGGCGGGAGGAGGAACTTATATGCTACGCTGCTTACAAACTTGTGCATATCCTCATCAACTACAAACAAAACTCATTAGTGGTTCGCCTCGTCGCGACCCTTTATTTTGTGTTTCTATGCAAATCGAATCAGCTGCGCGGAAAACCTTAACAAGCTTCGATTGAAATTGGGAACCAATTAAACGTTTCCCCACTCCCCCTCCTTGCAACCTGGCAAATACCATGTTCCTTTCTATTTAGAATCTCTCTCCAAAACGATAGCAACATCTTTTTTCCCCCTCACATCTGCAGCGCGGTACGGAGCGAAACTGACTTTCAGCGCCACCTGCCGGACTCTGACGTTATTTCTACCAGCGTCGCCATTTTGAGCGCTGCGGCCGGTAGCTGTTTTTCACCCTGTCCTTCAATTCGTATCAAACTCAAGTTTAACTTTTCATATCTTAAACAACACTGGCTCTATCTAAGTTTATCAAAATAATAGACGACAGAACTGGGATTCGAGCAATATGGATACTCAGATCTCGTTATTCATCAACCTTGTTACGAAGTTGATAAGCACTCGTATAGTCTTTTAAATCATGATCGTTAGTGTGAAGTATACTGTGTATTTAAAATTTCTAGGAAGATGTAAAGAAAAGAATCTTAGTTAGGTGCTTTACTTGGCCGCCTGGATGGAGCGGATCATAGCCTTGATGCCGTTGAAGGTTTCGATGGAAGTTGGCACGATCTGTTCGGGAGGGAGCTCGAATCCGTACGATCCCGTGTCGCGGAGTTCGACGGCAAAGGCGTAGATGACTCCCTCGGTGTCGTAGGCATAGTCGGCTGTGCTTCCAGCAGCCAGATCTGTAACACAAACCAGGAAAGTAACTTTCTGTCATGGGAACACATGTCTCAGCTTTAACTTTAACCTGTCTTTCAGTTATCTAAACCTTCACGTCATTTCAACAGTTTCCTGTCCTACGGTTCAACATTTGTGAACCCATAGTCGAGCCCACTGTCAAACATCACTGCTTCTCATGTTTGTGAACACAGTGTAAATCGGTGCCATGTCGACAGAATCGTCGACCAAATCTCTGCAGTTACATACCGAGTTGGATGACGTACAAGAAAGTGTTGTTCTCTCTAAACACGCTGAACGGTCAACAGTATCCCCTGTCTTACAGCGCCATCTAGCGGTGGCGTCCTTAGTTACATCTTCACTTTAAACTTGTGACGCCAAAAGTATCAGCCCTTATGAATATCGGGTAAAGTATTTATATTACGATGCTGGTTTAAGCAAGATAATGTATTTGTCTTTCGATATACTTATATATTTATGTGTCAAGGATAAAAGCTTACAGATGGTGTCAGCGATGTTTCCATACTGGTAGCGGGTTCCGTAAGTGGCTTCAATAGCGTTCACGCCATCCGTCATCACGCGGTACTAAGATAAGATAAGACAAGAAGAAACAAAGGAGCAACAATGTCATTAGACTCAACGAATCCAAAGTTATTACACAATAGACTTATTTGAATACGCTCGTAAGCACCACACGTATCATACATATACTTAATTAACATAATGTTATAACAATGCTATATTTAGTATAGAACTCTAGTAAGTCTGCTATTAAAGAACCCCATTGTTAAACTTAATAGATAAACATTCATTAAGTTGAGTTACCATTTCAGCGTAGTCAGCAGGCAGAGCGCTCTGGTATCCATAGGGCGACATCCAGAGCTGCGAGTAGGAGTGAACGGAGACGGTAGCCTTGACGCGGCCGCGGTTTGCAGCCAACACGTCACGAACGGCCGCAGATTCAGCCTCGGAGAAGGCAGAGGGTCCGTGGTAAGTGTCCGAGCAGGGGTTGCCCGAAGTACCGGGACCACCGAAACCGGCGTCAAAGTTGCGGTTGGGGTCGGTACCGAAGCACAGGGTGCCGGCAGGCTTACGGTTCTTACGCCACAAGCGGTTCTACTCGACAAAGATACCACACAAACTGAAGGAATCGATTGCAACTTCGCTCAACCTAACATACTTAAGTGAATCTACTACTACTAAATTTTGCTTAACCAGTACAAGTACAGCATGATATGAAAAAGGTGTAACTATGGTAACATTAGATTAGATTTCGATTAGATTAAGTTGGCTTGTATATGGTAGTTGTATTGTTACCGAGCTCCAGGTGTAGGCATATCCGTCGGGATTGGAGACGGGAGTGATCTGGATGTCAAAGGCGTCAAGGATGGCAGTCACTTCAGCGTCGCTACCGTACTGAGTGGCCAGCTAATTGAAGCCAGAAAGTAAAGTAGATCAGTTAACAACACACCGGTAAACAAACGATTACATACCCATCTTCATATATGGATAAGAAACTAGTAATTACAAGTAGCTAGGAGCTAGACACATAAAGGAATTAACTGTATTATAATTAAGGTCTTATAGGACTGTTGATATGTGATAATCACCTTAATTATAACTGAACTAGTTCTTTAAGGGAAGTTTGGAATACCTCGTTGAGGATCCAGACACAGGAGGCGGGAGTGATCCATTCACGGGCGTGCATGGCGCAGTCGAAGTAGATCAGCGGCTTGTTGGGGGCGCTGTTGGTGCTAACCGTTGCCGAGACGATATCTCGGCCTTCGTGGGTAGTTCCAATCACCGAGGTGGAAACCAGCGAGCTCTGGCTGGCCAAATCGTTCAAGAAAGCCACCAGCTGCAATAGTTTAATCAACTCACCGTTAATAACTATCATTACGAACACACATCTTCTAATAGTATTTGTCGCTGCCAAAAACTGGCGCTATATTAGCGCCATCTAGCGCTAATCTGCTAAACTTGTTCAGTGCTATTATGAATAACAGAGTTGTTGCTGATAGCAGAAGACTAAACCACTGAAATTGCCATAATACGAATTACGTCCTTAAAACTATCACTATTTGATTTGATATTATGACTTAATCGCTTCATTAGCTATTATTTTATTATTAGATTTAACTTATATTAGTTATTTTTATATCTGTATTTATGCATTTTATTCCGTTAGTATTCTAGTTATATCTTTGACTGTATGTTACCTCAGGGTAGGTGTGATAGTTGGCAAAGTCGAAAGCCTTGCCGGAGTGAAGAACCCGGCGAAGGGCAATCTTGCGCATCTCGTCATCGATGAGCTGCTGGACATTGTCGTGAAGGACCTGGTAAGTCAGAGTCAGGCGGGCCAGAGTGCGGGTGAGATGGGGGAAAGCAGCCGGAGGTACACGGATGTCGACAGCCTTGCCCAGAGCAACCGGGGTGCCGAAAAAGTCCAACGATTCGCTCTCGGACATGATCTGACGCAGTGCTGCGATGTGTTCCGGCCTCAGCGGGACGACGCGGATCACCTTGTGCCTTTTATTCACACACACAAAAAAATATATTTAATGACATTTGACTTACAATGTAACAACCATTAACTGAGTCAAATATCTCGGAAATTTTGAATCTCGACATGTAATTTAAGTATACTATCGAATTCCCACTTGTTATTAAAGTTTATGAAATCTCCTTTTTATTCGCCTTAGGTTTCAATCAAATGTCAATCTTAACGGTTATCTTCATGACGTGCGATAAGATTCAGCCCTGAAGGGGCCACTGGAACGATATCAACACACCAAAGGTCGTGGTTTTTCCTACACGAATGACACGCCTTGTTTGACCAAGGTTTATTCAATTAATTTATCTTAATTACAGTATTTGTACTTTCTGGTTTGCTTTACTTAGGTATTGCGTTTCAGCTCTTAAATATCATTATAATTACAACTACACGTTAGTAATGTGTATCTGATAGTCTGAGATGGCTGTTTTCCTATCAGACTTTCCAGCGCCATTTTGAGCGCAGACTTACCCTCAGGTGCCACAGATTTGGCACGCCATTTTAACTTGCTATTTGCATTGTTTCAATGGTTAAAGTCACGTGATGAGGTTAGAAACACCTCGACTAAACACGATGTTTAAGTTTAATTATCAGGTGAAACAACACTTTGAATTATCTTAATTTAACACATTGTTTCATGATTAACTACTTACCCAGTGAAGTCTTCGCGTACGGCGGCGGCCAGGGCCACCAGGCCGAGAAAAACGATGGCCGATTTCATATTTCTGTCGATTCTTCTCCAACGCTCAGAGAAGTGATTGCTAGCTCCGATTCGGCTGCCCTTAAATACGTTTCGATTGTCTTATATTTCACTGATACCACATTTGAGACAATAGCAGGTGTTCATCTTTGAACGCTGTTTATCTTCAAACCCAGATTACAAGCACGCGTTTTTCGAGGCAGATGAACAGCTTCACACCGAATCAACCTTTGACCGTTCCGACGTGGCGCCAATAATCTCTCTGATAAAAGATAATTGACATCGTCACGTTCTGCACTGTCATGATATTTACAGCTTCAGACAACTAAAAAATAAACTTTTCAAGCTTTTCAGTGTTCCAGGATGAAAGAGAACTGAAATGCTGCGAGGAGAAACTGGGCAGACTGTGTATTTCTTAAGACTGTTTATTCAGTTTCTTTTTACGTTTAACCGAGCCGTTGGAAGTGGGATTCTCCTCCTGACCTGCTGTGTTTCCTACGGGTTCCACTTGAAACAATCCTGAAGCTGTGGAAATGCCCCCCTTTTGCTTTTTGGCCGACGGCTGACCAGGATCGCTTGTCGTTTCCTCTCGGGATTTCTTCTGTCGGGTTCCTTTCTCGTTTTGCTGAGTTTCTTCTTGAGTCGCAGTTGTGGTGATCAGTGTCAAGCAGGTCACCCGGCACGTTGTGTTGATCTGTGCCACCAGTTCGGCGTCCTTCGAAGATTCAGTAACCTGAAGTCGAAAAAAAGCAGATTAAAAATTTCAACCAATGACCGTGTAACTATCACTAAAATATACATAATGAATTATTAATCTTATAATAATAGAATTATCTCTTGAAATAATACACAAACATCTAATTGTATAATGTAATATGCATAACTTAACAAACCACAATTGTAAACATAGTACTACCCTCACCGAGGAATAGTTTGTCTCCATTGCTTTCTTTTCTGAACCACAGTACAGTACTTACGTAGCTATAATTCATTTGTTGTGATTTTAAACTCTCTCGCAGTAGTTAGTTTTAGGTAACCTGGCTTTGTCTGCCGTACTTTAGATCCCATTTAAATAATGTCCAGTGAATGAATTGTCTTTGTTATTTGCTATGTGTGTTTGTGAGTAGCAATCGAGTGAAGATTATTTGAAAATTATTCAT
>JAIQCU010001053.1:0-27765 GCA_022114935.1 Leptestheria dahalacensis | reverse complement strand
ATCGATTTGACTTCCGCGTCGTACGAAGCATCGGCCATAGTCTTTCCCTTGGCGGCCAGGCGACACGCCGCCATCCATTTGGCGTACTGCGCCTCCTAATTAACGAAAACCCCAATTTAATTTTAATTTTGACTTTATTTTTTTAAATATAATTTTAGATTAACGACCAGCACAATTTCACCAGTATTTTAAATATCAACTTCCATTGAAAATAAATGCAGATAAAAGTAAAATGATGTGATTATTATTTCGACAAATTTTAAAATAAATGAATTTCTTTTCAAAATGTGTTGCGTAATTGATCATTAGTAGCTGTAAATTAACATTCATAATTAGATGGTCGAGTCACGACAATCGTAGTTGTTATTGTCGTTTGAGAATACTGAACTGGCACATTACCAGAAACTAATGAATGAGAATTTAATGAAATTACATATCAATGACCAACAATTTATCATAGATATTCCCAACTATTGACAAGATTCAAATAAGAGTAGTTTTAGAGAAATACTAACGAGTCATAAGATGAATTGCGTTTAAATCAAGTTTACAGTGTCGCAGCGGATCCACATTTCAGCCATTCCGTCGGTTCCGGGCACTTCGAGCCGTATTCCAAACTTGTCCTGGGCGATGTTGACATCGGGAGTGGCTTCGCAGCCAAACAGCTGGAAACGGTGGCCCGGTTCGACGCCAGCCTGCGCCTCCTCACGGGTCTTGTAAGCCAACAGTTGCAGGTCCTTGCAGATGAACCAGTAGCGTTTGAATCCTTTCAACGTGAAGCGCTTCGGCCTGTCCATTTCAACGGGAAATTTACTTGTAAATAGTTATATTTATCTATTACATGTTAAATATGGTCTTTCAAATCGTCGGTATTAAATAAATATTACGACGGGTGTTGTATGATTATTATTTATCCGATTGAGGAGAGTAAACGATGAAGTGGTTTTTACGTTACTTTTTATTTAAGTCGAAAATATGTGAAAACTTGTACTGTAGTGACGTTGAAACGGTTTCATAGTGAACGTTAAAGTTAAATACGGTATTTTCATTAGTAAAATTAATATTGCATTATATTAATTTATATTATTACTTATCAGTAGGTGACTGATTTAAATACAATAAATGGTCAATCTCTTTTTTAAAAAAATAATTAATTGAGTTATAAAATTTAAACAATTTATGAATCGAAATTTAATTGGAATAAGGTATTTCAATTCAACCAGTAATTAGATTAAACGAAAGATTTGTAGGGAATGCGAGTTAAAATACTTCATGAAGCGCAAATAGTCGGCCAGTTCGGGTATCTGGGTTATATCGCCGGAACTGTTGGTGATATGCGTCCCCTCGAGCGTGTCCTGCAGGTCGTTGAGGGCCGAATCGATGTCGTCGTCGAGCTCGTTGTTCTCCTGCGGCTGGGGGTGGGCGCCCTGCAGGTTAGCCTGCAGCTGGAGAGCGGCGAACATGAGCATCTCCTCCTCGGTGCAGTCGATCTCCTCGTTGAGCAACTGCCACTTGGCTTGCTCGTAGATCATGTTGATTCTGACGGCATCGTACTTGGGGTTCAGGTCGTAGAACGAGTAGAACTTGAAGCGCAGCAGCAGCGTGCTGTACTCGTACACGCCCTGCTCCATCAGCGACAGCGACGAGTCCAACCACCTTTTACCCCGAGAAAACAAAGAAACAATTACAATCCATGCGGTGATTTCTTCATGTAATATTCATCTAAATGAAACGGTCAAGAGGAAACTGTAATTAATTATAAAGCTGTAATCATATTCATATGATATATTTAAATTTCCAATAATATATATTTACAATATACATCCGTGAAAAAGTTCAATCCAATTAGATTAAATTAACTTTTAATACTAATAAAGTAGCAACACGATGAAACCATTACGTGCATAAACTAATTAACTACTATCATTAGTTTTAGTAGTAAGTAAGATAATCAGACCAGATCGTGCTCTAACCATTCAAACACTATCCAAATTTTTTTAAATAAATAAATAAGTAGTATCCTCGGAATTAAATTACATCACACTTAACTAAACCTTACAAATTCACAATGAACTTATAACAGCTTAATACACACATCTATATATGTGTATATGAGCTTAACTTGTTAACATAAACTTAGATTATACAGTATTACTTGACTATTCCATATAGCTATCCAGTTATATCATATACTGCGATGATGTCAACGACTCGACTCGACGGCCTTGGTATTCATGTCGCGTCAAGTCAAAGTCGATTGTACGCGGGCCAAAGTCGTGTCGAGTCCAATCGAGTCAATTAGGCCGGCTTGAGTCGACAATTCGAGTTAGTCGACTTTCAATATCACAAATCCAGTCGAGTCAATAACGCAAAAGACCATGTCGGGTCACTTGACATCACTAATACACTATACTATACTTTACTTAGATTACTTACCTACTTAAGATACTAACGATAATCATTTCCATTAAGAAACCCATTAAAGATAAACTACAAACAATGGTGCGATAATTACGCAGAGTTAAGGCGGGCCCTTTCGATCAAATTCTTGGGTCTCAGCAGCCGGGCCTTGGCTTCCTGGCTGGGGGTGGCCGGGCTGTGCGCCAGCGACAGGTCGCTGTGGTTCATCCCATTGGCGCTCTGGTCGAGAAAGAAGGCCGACGTGTTGCCATTGGACACGTTGTAAGGCGAGTTTTTCCTCCAGGTTCCCGACACGCTCATGGGCGAGCTGATGGGCGTGGCGCTGTTGTGCTGGTGGGCGGGGCTCCTGCCGGTCGAAGAAGGCACCATGGGAGTGCAGCCCGGTCCCGGCTGATCCAGGCTGTTGTTGGAACTGTGCGTCGAGTTGATGCTCTGGTGGCCCGTGAAACTGCCATCGGCCGAGCCGGAGGTGTTCAGTCCCGAGTGGCTCTTCTTTTTCACAGCGGAGGAACTCTCGCGCTCGCGGTAGTTGTGGCGCAGGTCGTCCGCTTCCAAGGGGCGGGCAAATGACAGTTCTTCCGGGTGCCGGATTCCTGTCCCATTTCAATTTATATATTATTTCATATAGATTAACATTCGATCCGTTCAGCTTCAAACTCAACTTACGTAATTTTATTGATTAATGTCAATTAAGTTTACAATTACCAAAATCAAATTTAATTAACTTCAATCCCAACTACTGTAAATTAAACCTAATAAATCCATTAATGCTAATTAAATTGAATTGATATTATGAAACTGTGTGTGGTATGTTGTTAATGCCGACGGCATTGGCGGTTGGCCAACCTAGTTCCTTGCAGAGATTGACGACCGCGTTAAAGGTCTTGATGCTGAAATCGACGCGGGCGTCCATGTAGCGCAGGTCGGGCAGCTGGATTCTCAGCGTCTTGTGCATGGGCGTGAAGTGGAGCAGCGCATCCGCCTGCACTCCGTACTGGTCGAGCGTCGACCGGGTCCTCGACAGCCACTGGTTCTTCTCCGGCCACCACAGGGCGTGATCCGACCAATCCAGAGCGATATCTGTTGTTGTTTTTTTCAAATACATTTGAAAACACAAAATTAACTCACAACAATTGACTACAGTAGCTGAATTAATACATTATTAGTTTTAATCAGATGATTAATATCCCATCATATTTTAAAATAAATATTACTTTGTTATTATCCTATTTTATTTATTTATTGCATTAATTTATTTCCTTTCATAACTGTGGGAATACCTATGAATTAATTCAAAGTGCCTTTATTGAGAACAATCGCATATCAGTTTAAAATTAATACATTTTCATTGTAATAATAATAAAATTAATATAGTTTTATAATGAAGTTTTAATCAATAAAGTTCATCCTAATAAAAGTTCATAAAAATTTTTAACATCGTTTTAATTATGTTGTTATATCAATTCAGATGATTAATTACCAACTGCATTTTATACATTCACTTTATCTCAATGACTATATGAATTTCTAATATTAATAAGTTTAGATTTTGTTTTCTATGTATGCTGAACTAAATCCTATAATTAATTTAACAAATTGGAATATTTGACAGAGTGCCAAAGCCGAGCGCCTTCATTGAGAAGACTCGGGAGCGGTGGAGAGGGCGTCGCGCCATGGAAACTCGTCAGGTCGGCAATATTTACCAAGTCAACGCCACCGCGTCATTACAACAAGCTTTAAAAATAGACCTACTCTTCAGATTTACTCGAAAACCCTCTAATCTTAAACAAGCAGGCGAAGCTCTTTCAATTAAGAAAATAATAATTATAACCAATCAAAAACCTCGTGTTTCGCAACGTTTTTCTCCTTTTTCTCTATCAAAAAGGAAGTTCTCAATTGCGGTGTAGCGTAACTTCCTTTTTAATCATTTATTTCAAAATTAAGATATTATTTTGGAAAAATGATTCGAGTGGGATTTTCTTATTACTGAACAAAAGGCGTGGGAGGTCGTTAATTTGGGGCCAGAATCTCCTGTCTCTGCGTATGTGTTTCTGATGTAAACAAATGAATGGGAGGCGTCCTTGTTGGCACCAAAAATGGCGCGTCTTCCATTTTAAAAATAAAATATAAAAACATAAAATTAAAAAAAAACAGCACCATATGCAGACGGAGAGAGAAATTCAGAAATAAAAATCTCCTAAAAGGAAAAACGAGAACCGGTAACAAGGCAGCACGGATTTCACGACCTTGCCTTATAAGGCAATCCTCTTTGCAGCTCATTTCTCCAGGACGAGAAATATCAGAATCCCTCCTGCCGCCGGCGACGGGGTAAAGTCCACCCGTCGGAATGAAATCGACGGAGGTTTTCCGTCTGCGGGAAGACGACTTTGATTTATACAGGTTACAAACCCCTCGCTGACTCTGAGGTATATTTATAACTCGGGAGCTAGTGCTTGCATCAAGGGCGGCCTTCAACTGCGACGTTACGATTCTGTCCCCGCTGTGGCCCTACGATTGCGTTTTTTTCGTTTTTTCTTGTAAACAAGCATCTTACCCAGATTCTCAACGAGCCGCAGCATGACCCCACCGATGTGCAGATCTCCCTTGACTCGGAGACACCGGTCCACCTTGAGGTCCGTGACGAGAACCCGCAGCTCCCAGCTGCCGTCTCCGACCAGCTGACCGTCGGCAATCATCTTTCACGAGCAAACAGCGATCTCGATGCAGTTACCGATCCCTTCAGTAGAAAAGGGTGGGCGGCTCTGGGCAATGTTTACTCCAGTTACGTGGGTTGACCCTAGAATTAACTTTTTTCCCTTTATTTTTCAAGGCGTACCACACTTGTGTTCTTCAAAAACCAATTCCACACGTGAATGTAGAAGTAGAGGCTACTAAAACGGAAACCAATTAAAGTAAGGCAGAGTAATGGTTTTCAGAGGGCGATTCCCTGTTCCGTGTCAACACATTCTTGCCCGCGTGAAGTCGTCGAGACTGGCACTCGACTACGATGTAAATGGGCGTGCTCACGCAAATTTCCAACGGCCTGAGGGTTACTAGTATGGTGTTTCACCTCCGTTTTTGACATTTAAATTTTAACCATTTCTATTAGGAATTTAAGTCAATTTTGAACTCGTTTTCAATAAAATTTTCCGGTCTAATGTTTTTTTTAAATTTTAAAAAGTTGGCAATAATCGCAGTTAATTCTATTAAAGGCTCAAAGGCAAATGCAAAAGAAATTGAAGGGTGGAAGCACTGCAGCGGAGAAATAGCGCAGCTCACGGGGTTGCCAGCTACGTTTAAATACTTTATATTTGATCGTACTAAACGGAGACGTCGAAACAGCAACTTTTCATTGAATTTGGTGTAACATATATTTGATTATTGATCCTAAGTGCCTCTAAAACATTAGTTTTATCTCGTGGCTATTTTTGTAATAAAAAGCGTATTCTGTCATACAATTAAATTAATTATTAGTATGAGTGTAGTAAAGTTACACCGAATAAGAAATTTATTTCAAGTTGTTTATCAAATTTCACTGAAGCGGCAATAAATTTGCTACTAACTGAACACTATGTCTCAAATTCAGAAATCATATGGAGATGTAGTTTTAAGTAAATATATGGCAATGCTGCGTTAGCATTTTGTTAATATGTAAACAATTTAAATGTTTTTCACAACTTTAATTTACGAAAAGGAAATATTTTCAGCTAATTTTACCGTCCAGCTGGAATACTATGGAAGAATCTGAACCTCAACTGTTAACAGAGGGACAGGTTAAAACGGAGGACAGCGGCTTGGAAGCAGGACGCAACGATGATGTCGAAGAAACGAATGCTGACATAACAGTTGCAAATTCTACATTAGACCAGATACAGCAGCAGCCAGAGGGTGGGATCTTCACTTGTTCCCTTTGCAAGTGGACAGAACGCTATCACGCCTACGGCCGACAGATCCCGTTCGCCCGAGGAATCGATTTCGCTGAAGATTGTTACGTCATGAGGGACCCTTTCACACCGTACGCTCAGAACGCCTTCCTTTGTCTAGGAGCGCCCTGTTCGCATTGTAGCCAGTTAGTCTGTATAGGTTGCAGCATTTTTTACAGCAAGAGATTTTGTAAAACCTGTGCTGAAACGAACTTTCATCACTTTCCCGCAGAAGTGCGACGGAAGATCAGTGAACTCGTTGCAACGCAGAGTAAAGAATAAACCATGGTCGCATCACTGGGAACCGGGAATCTGTGTTGTATTAATCTACATGTTCAAAGTTGAACAGTCTCGGTAAATGTAGTATATTAACGGGTTGCCAGTAATGATTAAAACTACCTTAGTACTTTAATGACTGCGCCCTGTACGTAAAATAAATGTTAGGTGCTGTTTATTCGAAATATTGTAATAATAATTTGTAATGATATTGTTTAATTCAGCCTTATTTATGTTCTTTTTAAGTGAAATGCTTCGTTTTTTTTCTGAGTAAGGGCTTCCCAGTTTATTGATGGTGATAAGCAATTATTTTCCCTTTCTGTAATCCCGTAACCATAATTCGGTAACATACAAGACTGTAAAATTCTTTACAGCAGGTGAACGGGGACAGAAAAACAGACAACCAGCTGGCCGGTTTCATCTCGGAGCTCCCAACGGGCATCAGCATTCAACTAGATTTGAAGAAAAAAATGCATTAAAACCCCGTGTTGTGGGAAACCATTAACTTGTTAAAACGTTGATTAGAAAGTTAGATAGAGAGGTAGGTAGATACACAGATAGATAGATATATACGTAGATAGATTTATAGATAGATTGATGGATAGATGAATAAGCAAATCGACAGTTAGATCGATGTATATAGGTAGATAGACAGATGAATGGATAGACAGATTGATAGATAGACAAATAGATAGACAGGTTAGAGAAACAGTTCGCAGATGGTTAGACTGACAGATTGATAGACTGTTATGTAAATAGATAGACTGATAGATTGATTAATTTATAGATAGATACATATAGATGAACAGATACATAGGTAGACGGACAGCTAAATAGATCGATAAGATATATACATACGTACATACATGGGCAGATAGATAGTCTGCTGTGAGGAAAATCGTCAAACTTACACTGGGCCAGTTGGATTGAAGCTGGAGGATACTAGTGTAGGTAATAAATTCATTCTCCTCAACGGGACAGTCTCCTGCCAAGAGAGAAGAGCAGCCAGGAGGAAGAGTACCGGGCCAGGGGAAGTCCAAGTTGGCGAAGTGTCCGTACAGGTGAGTATCAATGGTAGCAGCAGGAGCAGCTGTGCCCATAAGACAGTATAATGCGTATTGTACTACTGATCAGAATTTACTTCCTCAGTTACATATGAATGCATTACAAGCATGAAATAATGGTTATGCATACAACTACCATACTAAAGGTTAACGGGGATTATATAGTTCACTTTCATATCACGAAGTGGCATATGTATAATTAAACTTTAACAGAAGTAAAAGTTAAAACTAATAACCCATATCAGTTATACATATACATTAGGAGCTACTTACACGATATTATACATGATTTGATTCAGTTAACTTAACTTTGGTAAAGATAGTTAAATAAACTATAGTAAAAGTAGAATGTTAAAAACCAATTGATATGACTATGCACTTACATGGCAAAGGTAAAATACGAGGTGTGGATTGCCAGACACATTAGTAAGACAGATTTTACTAACTACTTGATCCTTTGCCTCAATTTATATCAATAAAATTAACTTTAACTTTACCAGCAAGAAAATCGAAATTGACGGTAACGTTGGTGCCGCGCTCCACCCTGCACGGGTGTGCGGTGCAGTTCTCGGCGCGCACTTCAAGAACTCGCGCAGTCGATCCTGAAATATGAATTTAAAATGACGATTTCTACCACTTAATTTAAAGGGGTTAAATTTTAATGAGAATGCTATATTACCGCAGTCCTCGAAGGGAGTGTAGGCGGCGACCAGGCCAACCAAGCAAACGGCAATAACGACTTTAGTCAGCATCGTTGATCTTGTCTTACTACTCGTTTAAGTTGAGCGGTGACATTGGCGGCTTTGCAGACACCCTTTTATATCGAATGCGCGGGTGATCTTTACACTTTAACAATCAAACGCGGAAGAGGAAATGACTGGCCCGATAAGTCTTGAGATAAAAGCGCGTCTTGAAATAACCCTTCTAAACCTTTATAACTATACAAGTCTTGAATATACTTAATACTTTGACCTTTAGCATACAGAGATATAATATAGCCCTAGTTCAATGGACGGCATTTTGAATTATGTTGTCTTGTATGTAAACGCTAATGAGGGTTTTCTTTAAACGGATAACCGTTACATTTGGATATGTTTCGACACTAGCTAAATTATTTACGTATGAGTTATGCTTAAGTAAATATCAGTCATTGGCGTGGTTTCGGTCATAAGTCCTCCTTCTCTTATTTGCTTTGGGGCTTTTACGGGGCCCCACAACTGTTGACTCTTGACGCTAGGATTGAAAATGGTCAGGACGTGCATAACATTCAGAAAAGCTTTTAGCATGGCTACTTGTCAAACCCATAGCAGAGTTTGTTAGTTCTCACCTTGTAGTCACCACGTAGTATGTTTAAAATGTTAACTTGGATGACAAGTATATTTAAAGTTATATCAACAGTTTAGCTAAATTATCTAATAACTTAAATCTATGTTTAGCATCCCATAGAGTACGAAAATCGGATAATAAATAATAGGTATTAACTATTAAATAAAAACCTAAATAATTTTTTAAAATTAGAATTATAGATTACAAGCAATAAATTAATATAAACCATGCAAAAATAATAAAAAATTAAAGACCCGAAAGGCACTATAACATCTTAAAACTGCGTTTTAAGGGGATTACATCAACGACGTCATTATCAGGTACGTAAAGGGTTCACAAGGTAGCGCTGCAACCGTTCTCTATGTATTACAACGTCAAATTGCAATTTTGCTGTACGCAGAACTTATATTTCATCGTGCATGTATATTATTTAACTTCAGGTAAAGTACTATATAATTAGAAAAGGGTTTATTGAGCAAGATTTTTCTGACAACGACATAGTCAACCTATGAACGCAATGCGATTCATGTCAAATCAAGCTAGTTGTCTCCATTGCTTAACAGCATGGAGGCATATTGTTCACTTTTTTCCACTCCACGTTTTTTTTTTCACCCGTTTTTCTCCCTACCGTTTTTCCAAATTCCCTATCTGTTTCTCTGTTAAATCGTTGTCCTATCTCTTAACATGGGAGCCAAACAAGTCCGGGCATGCTTCGCCCTCTTTTCCACTGCGGGCGAGTCAACCCGCCATCTCGCCCCACCATGTCGCCCCACCAACTCGCCCCACCATCTCACCCCACCANAAACAGACAATAACTCAGCTATAATTTTACTTAGGAAGTAGTTACTTTATAGCATGTGTAACGTCATCTTTGTCCAAAACACGAATGTCTAAAAGTGTCGTCCAACATTATTTCTTGTGCCTCTTTGTATTAAAGTGATACTTGATTCGATGGGAAAATAAATGCTTCATTTAAAGTATTATTGAAGAATTATTTTTTGGTTCATTTACTTAAGTAACGTAGACGCTGAATAAACGCGATACGTACAGCAATAAATGGAACGGAATAAATCGACAAATTATAGACCAACGTCGAAACGGTCGGTAACTGACCGGCTCTTGACGGGTTATTCGTATACCAGCACGGAGTCGGTCTGTTACTGACCAACTCTTGGCTGGTTAGCGGTCGGCTCCTCGGCTGCTAGTAAACCTCTGCACCCTTATCGGTTAGGAAAGGGTTTCCTGATCGTAGCCTTTCAAAGAACCTTTCACGGGCTAGTGGTAGGCTAGGCGTTAGTTAAATTTTTCGTAAGGGAAGATATAGTAATGGGTATTAGAATTTACCATATTAACGCGCCATTCAGACCTTTTCTTTCTGCTCATTGCTGTATATCAGCAGGTCCTCGTTATAACGCTTCATCGGTCAGGATAACGTAGGTATCTTGTACACTACCCTCATCACTATCCTTTCCCTTCCCTTTTCCAGATTCTGAATTTGGACTTGGCTTAAAACAGTACGTTATGGTGTCCTGCAAGTCACCTCAACCTATAGTTTGAATAACATGAACGTAATTGAAGTTATGTATATGTTTTTGTTTAAACCATACATAAGATAAGGAGTATTAATGCATAGGAATGCAAGCTACCTCGGTTTAGCACGGCTAGGATAAAGCACCTAGTGCCTACTATGTAGTAGTGAATCTCGTAGTTGTAGGAACCTAAGAACAAACAGTTTTCGCCATCAGCGCCCTTCTGTGGCTACGGCGAGTGCAACACGTTCGGCTGTCACTGCGATGGCGGCTGCAGGACAGGTCCCCTCTGCTCGGGAAAAAAGAATAAAGATCGGCGTAGGAAAAGGCTTCCCTAGCCCTGGCCGAGTTCGACACCGATAGTGATGGTAGAGTCTCCCTGCAAGAGGTTAGATCCACTATCGGTGGCAACCGGAGACATCATCTGGGTCGTCTTTCGGATGACCAGCTGGAACGCTCCTTTGTTGCGTTGGATCTCGACATCGATGGGTTCATTTCCATTTACGAGATGGACTCCTCTGCGTAAGTTGACTATGGCATCTCCAGAAAACTTATCTTTTCTTAGCTTCAAGTAAAGTTTCATAACTATGACATAATTTTACATTTCTTCGTTCTCACTGTTGTAACTTTTTCGCTCTTTGGTTTGCTTGTTATGTTGTTATAATGGTCCTCCTTAAGATCTAAGACAATACACTTTTCCTAACTTACTTCATCAAAGCAGATGGCTTTTGTGAGAAAATTTGATGTAGTGCGGTAAGTTATCAAGTTGCTTAAGTAGCTCAAGTTCTGTATGAGTCAGTATGTTACTGTCAGGTAACACCTTAAGAAGGCATTAAGAATTGTTGCTTGATCGCATTGGTTATGTGAGAACGAAACTGGAAATAAGTTTTCTTAGCGTTGGATTCTCTGGACCCGAAGTGTTTATATAACCAGATCTCGTATGAAACAGCCAATTCAAGATTACATTTGTCATTTGTCGTCCTTGCTCCTGTAACTACTTTTGTCAAACAACGTTACCTAGTAGGGACTGGAAGTTCTATTTCCGCCATCTAGTTGCGAAACTGAGTTCAATTTAGAAATATCACCAAGGGGTGCATCCACATTGTAATTCTTAAGTCGAACTATTATTTACAGAACAAAATCATTCTTTTAGGTTCATTTAGACAAATTCAATTAAGGTCGATCTATCCAGCAGACGAATTCGCATCCCAATCACACGTCGGGCCTGTTGTATTTTCTTCAGAAGATTAGTTTTTGTTGCTCCTCAGTTTCCAGTACACCTCAAGGTACAAAGTCGTTACTATTAGACGATGCTGACAACATCGCCATTTGGCACAATCTTCTTAATGTTTTACAATATGTTTGTTATGCTTTTTGAGGATATCATCACATGTTCTGTTTGCTGTACATGTCACAATACATACTTATAAATGAAGAAGCCCATAATTGGTCGTATTTCTTCCCTTTATTTTGTCAAGGCACCAGTTTCTCCTCGGCGTGTGAATCAACACGACATATGTCGGGAAGGAAGACGCACAGACGGCAAGATGATCCGGGCAGGTGGGACTTGATTTCTGCCGTGACCCCGAAACTCTTACACTAGAACGGGGCAAGTCTCGGGATATTTCCGTGACTTTGAAGAGTACACTAGGGAGAAAAACAAATGCAGGTCGGCACGCAAAGAAGTCTTTGAATCCTACATTGTGCAGGGCGCAGGGTCGCAGG
The DNA here is from genome assembly GCA_022114935.1 of Leptestheria dahalacensis. Taxonomy (NCBI): domain Eukaryota; kingdom Metazoa; phylum Arthropoda; class Branchiopoda; order Diplostraca; family Leptestheriidae; genus Leptestheria; species Leptestheria dahalacensis. The sequence goes on along the minus strand of JAIQCU010001053.1, from coordinate 15,501 downwards.
GTAAGGGTATTGCCGTTCCCCATACTCCTTAAAATCAACAAAGTAAACAGAAAAACTGACGGTTTTCAAAGACCGCATGCTCGTTCCAGATATCTTTAGAACGCAAAATAGTATGTCTTAAGCTCATTATATCGTAAGTAAGCTTATGCTCATTAATACCGTTTCTATTATAACTAGAAATATACCCCTCAAACATGTATAATGTATTTTAAATGACATTTGTCTATAAGGCTACTGGCGTTTGGTAATATAAAGTATCCTTCTTAATATAGCACTACAATCTGGAGGAATAGACGAGGGACATGCATTAATAATGACAAATGTAACGGACAGTGAAATCAACCGTCAACTGAAATTTTAAAAACTCCATTACATTTACCATGCATGGTTTGTCCAAGGCTGAGCAAACTTCTGGCTATAAAAAGGACCATGCTATCACCGCAAGTGTACCATTGTACTTCGTTTTTGTTTAGAATCAGCAAGAGTAGTAAAATGCTATCCGCCTTTAAGTTAGCTGTAGTGCTAATGCTGACTAAGGGACTGTTGACTGAAGGAGTTACGCCGAAGAGCAGGCAGGAAGTTAGGATTACAACAGGCGATGTAAGATTCTGCTATTAGCAGACCTTTAGTAGCACTAAAGTAACTAGCTTTACTTAAACCGACGTAGTAACTAATTAACTTGTCAACTGTCCAAGTGAGTACGACCTTTGTAGCTAACTAAATGCCCAACTAACTGAGCAGCTGCCTAAAGGAATAACTAACTAAATAGCTAGCTATTTAAACTAAGTGAATATGGAACTAAGTAGCTAGATACAAAGTAATTCGGTAATTTATTAGCTAACTAGCCAACTAAGTAGGATAACTACAACCATAAGGTAACTAGTACTTCACATTAAGGTGAATAAGTAGCTAATTGACTAGTTAGCTTCCGAGTAGCTGCATGATAGAATAACTGACTAAACTAGCTAACCTAAAAATCGACTAAGTATGACGACTAAACAGTAACTAACTAACAAACTAAGTTAACTTACTATATATGTAACAATTATTAAAAAGAAAAATACTTTCTGATATTGTGCAGGTACCAGGCTATGTCAATTTCGAAAAATTCAACCGATCTGGACATCCGGTCAAGTTAAGCGGTTTGGTTTTCGACTACGTGGACTGGCTATCAGGCCGACTACATTTCACGTAAGAAACAATTGACAAACACACTGCGTAACTCATATATTTATAACAAGTAGAAGTCGCACATGAAATGAATTAGCGTAAAGGTATAGTAGGGTTAGCGTTATTTATATCTATATTTCGCATGGCGATAGTCATTTGTTCCCGTAGCGCCCAACGGCGTTATACTGTAGCTCTGGCCAACTTTTTAAAGGCGGTTGATTGGTCAAAATATTTAGTTAATCCAGTCTTGATACAGCTAATCAAGTTATGAGGAAGTTTAATGTCAATAGTTTTGGTTAATGGTTTGTTGTAGACCTGTCTTGGCCAAAGTCTACACGAGTACTGAAAACCTCTCGAGTATTGCGGCTGCTGGTACACTCGTCAATGGAACCTGGACTGGAATGTTTGGTGAATTATTCAACGGGGTAATAACCTTTGCTAGTTTTACTATTACCTATACTAGATTAACGTATGTTAAGTGTTAAACTAACGAGTATCAAGTGCTGCAACCATAAACGAAACCATACAAAAGAGTAAGACTAGCACTGCTACTAGCTAAGCTAGTATAAGTATAGTATATTAGTACTTACGATGTTAGTGAACCTATATCTGAATGCTATCGGCAAATACTAGATAATACTAGCAACAACATTGCTAACTTGGCAGTATGTGTTCTAATTTTAAACCATCTTTAGCAGTGGTTTTAGTTTTAGCACTTAAGCATTGCTATTTACTGTGGCTGTTTTCAAAACAGCCTTCTACTCTAGTACTACAACTACTCATGACTCTAGATGTCTACAATAAGTACTACTAGGTATTTCAAACTATACATAGGAAGCAGATTGGATTGCATTGGCGATTGCAGCCAGGCCGCTGTTACAAACGAGTTTCGACCAGTCGTTTCCGTACATCACGTCCGGCTTTTACGTGTACATTCCGTACCCGACCGCGGGGAACTCCATATGGGCATTCCTCAGACCTTTTAATTCCGTGGTAATGGACATTCTGAATCTTAGATATAGACGAGACACACAGTACAACGCTAAATCTAGGGAACTAGTAATTGTAAAATTACAAGTAACTAGTAATTGTAAAATTACAAATAACTAGTAATTTACCAAGTGCTAAGCTTACTAGCAACATTACTTACTAGCTAACTTGTTCATTAGAACTACAATAAGAGCGGGTCCTAGTCAATACCTACCTATTAGCTATAAGCTTACCTGAATACTAAACCTAGGAAACTAGTAACCGTAAACTAGAAATACGTGTCATTATACCAAGCGCTAAGCAATATGCCAAGGGCCAACCTTACTAACTAGCGATCTAACTGCTAACTAAAATGAATGCGGGTCCTAGTCAATACCTATTAGCTAAGCTTACCCTGAAGTAGCTACTAAATCGAGATTCTAGCAACACTTAACCTAGGAAACTAGTAACCGTAAGACCGAAACTAACTAGCAATATATAAGAGCTAAGCTTACTAAACTAGCTAGTTAGCTAACTAGTGAGCCAAAATATCATAAGAGTATACGTCCTAGTCAATACTGTTATGCTAACCTTACCTGCAACCTAACTAGTAGTATATTTGGTACTTAAACTTAACCAAATCTTAGTTAACTAGTTAACCGCTTAGTAGCGAACTGTGCTACATAGACAGTCGCGTGTAACTAGTTTAAGGGATCAACTGCACGTTGTTTGTACTAGACCTGGCTACTGCTAACGGCTTCGTTAGTAATCGTGTCGACCACATCGTGGATGCTAACCAAAGTCCAACTTGCTACTAGAAAAAATAGCTATGCCAACTTTCTACTTGGCTGTCTTGCTATCGTCACTGGTCAAGGTAATCGATTCCTTGTGTCCGTTACTTATTTAACGCCTTGTTTTTTAAAAGGTGGCGACTGGAACTTCAAAATCAAATGTTCGTTCATTCTGGGCACCACGTGGTGTCTAGTGTCCGTAGTGTTCGTCAACGCCTATAACGGACTTTTGATAACGTACCTTACAACGGACATCCCCAAACCGTTAATCACTAGTCTCAACGACTTGGTAACCAGTCAGGGTGTCAAATTCTCCGTTTTGAACGCGTCGTACCCGTTTTTCTACTTCACTGTACTGGTGTTGAACAGCACTTGACGAGATATGGTTGTAAATCTGATTTTTTACATATATAAATAGGCGGCCCTAACAGAACCCGAGAAAACCATAGGAGAGATTATGAATCGCCATCCCGAGACGAGTGTTCCTTCATACTTCGCTTGTTTGGAACAGATTGAACGAGGACAGCATGCTTGTATCATGGTAAAATCAATAACACATCCAGCATTAGCATAAAGTAATGAATGAAACAACACCAATAACATAAAAAGTAATTACCAAGTTACGTACGTGTAACTAAATTAGGGTATTGCTAACTGGAATCGTGAGTTAAGACGTTAGTGCGGGCAAAATTCTAAGAAGCACGGTTATTAATCAGTGTCCACATTAATCAGCAGCGATGATTCAGCAAGCAACGATGACTTGGCTATCTTCTGTAGAAAAAACAACTGTGCAGTAAACAGAAGTAGTTTGCGTGTTAGTGTTATATACTATCAACAAAATCCTATAGTAGAACTAGATTCCACGCAGTCAAAATTAGTTTATTAAACTATAAGATAAGACCACAACAGATGTAGTATCCGTGCGTGTGCAGTTAAAGTAACTTTAAATATAGACCATAGCAAAACTATAACAGAAGTAGTTTCGTATGACCAAAGCTACTTCATACAACACTTACCTATAACAGATGTGCTGTGCCGTATAGGTGACTGCGACAGTAGTATAGTATCCGTACAGTTAAAGCAGCTTTAAGACTGAGAAAATAGTATACCTTCTGTTCAACTAAAGTCAGAGACGATAGGAATAGTGTAACGCAAGTAGTATTCGTTCGGTTGAAGTTACCGTTACGAATAACATGAAGACTGCGACAGTGGTAGTTTCCGTGCAGTTGGAAAAATAGCAGGACCATAACAGAATGCATTCCGTGCACAACACTATCCACATAGCATTCCAACAGATTTAGTTTCCGTGCAATTGAAGTAGCTTGATAAAGGTAGCACGAGACTACTACAAGCACTCGTTGTGAGGTTGAAGTGTTTGGCAGCATGGGCGGTAGCCATATTAGAGCATTCAATCATTATCTAACCTTGAACATTCAGTACCGTTCAGGACGTTTTTCATACGTTTGCAGTTTTAAAAAACAACGAATAAGCAGACTCTTATTCGATGCCTTGCTTATATCCAACAGATAAAAGACATCGCGGACAACTACGCGCTCAACCGTCTAAAGGCAACCGGCCACTGCACCATCACTCGAAGCAGTGCTGCTGGCATCGCCTACAACCCCAGCTTTATCTTCAAGAAGAATTTCCACCTTTTTAAAGATTTCAATAAAGCGTAATATGTTTCCGTGTGTTAGATGTTGATGTGAATAAGATGTTGATGGGGTTATTATTGTGTTCATAGGATAATAGAAGCTCGTTCCATGGGCCTGGACAAGAAATGGGCCGCGAAGTACATCGCCCCGGATGAGATCTGCAATGGCAAGCCGACGAAAACTGCTAAACTGAGAAAAATCTCACTGCAGAGCTTATATGGAGCTTTTGCTGCCTATATGTTTGGAATAGCTCTGTCCTTGCTTGCATTTACCTATGACGGATTGGTTTATCGAGTCAACAGGCGTTACAGCTGATTCAAGAAACAACACTGATACTAAGACGTAGATATTAGTAATGGATGAACGATTGGTGTTTTCTTTGTGACATTGTAATGCAATTAGCACATTAACAGAACAAGTTAAACTGACGCAACAGTTGATGTAGTTGTATTGCAGATTGACCGTCACGCGGGAACTTTAGTACAAAGCGATCGTTCCCCACAGCATAATTAAGGCTTAATTTCTAGTTTCAAACGCAACTTTTATACTGCAGCGTATCAACCAGATATGTAACATAAGAATTCAGCAAGATTGAGAAATATGTGATTAATAAAGTAAGCACGTTTCAACGACGAAGATGGTGGTCGTTACTGAGAACAACAGATGAAGTTTGCATTGATTATTACCGCCATCTGGTGAGAACGTTTGTACTACATTCACTGTGACGTACCGTCTGCTAACTTACTTTAATGGCTGCTCCGCTTGGAAGAATGGACACTCCATTGCTGCGGCCGAGTTATCACGGTACGTTTTACGCAAATTGTAGTTAAATTATAGTTTTAAAGTTAAGGGTGTAACTTAAAGTAAACGTGGGTTGATTTGTTACAAGTAAAGATATTAAGCAGCCATTCTTGCCGTGCTGTTTAATTTATACTAACTCGTGTCAGGTGTTATGGCAGCAGGTTGTTTTGGTTATCGTGTTTCAGTAGATTGTTTCAGTTTTCGCAGTACTCTAGTTATGCTACATTGTTAATTTTCTGATTCTTTTATCGTTTTTTTCCGTTGCAGTACGTTTTGCTTCTGAGTGACCCACTGTACTAAGCCAACACGGGAACGACTAGAATGAAGACTCAAGCCACCTAATCGGACCACCGAGACAATGCACACGGTTGAATGGTAGACCTTAAAAGTCGACCTCACTTTGACTACAACGCAGGTAACCATGGTGACATCCTCATAACTTAAGTTTAAAGATCCAAGAAACAGTAGCAGAGTCTTAAACATAAAACGGTTGTGTTAAACCTACAACGTCATGGTTTGCAAACATTTGAAGCTTATTATATAGCTACTGTAGTTATACTGAACAGTATTTAAGGCTTGCTTCAAGTAGTGTGGCTTTTCGTGATTTAAAAGTTCATAACTGAACTCGAGTTACAACTAGAAGTTGCAAAACAATCAATCGTTTTCACTTAATGATGTATGCTACTTTAAACCCGTAAGTTTAACTGAGCAATGAAATACATCTTATCGTAAATCATTTTTTTTTTACTGGGAAGGATCGAGAACCGTCAGCTTCGGGTTGTCGCCAAGTACGATCGTTACCGTAGGATTGCAACCCCGGGCGAAGATTCTTCACCCGTTTTACTCGCATCTTCAGAAGACCAGCCCAGCATTTTCACATTCCAGTCAAATAGAAGAATCCTACATGCGAGAGATTACATTAATACACTTTTAAAGTTGCTTTGTAAAATAACGTAAAGCTATTAAAAATTGAATTAATAATATAGGGAGAGTAGGACACATATCCTTTTTTTCTCGGTGGATTTGAAGAAAAAAAGGTGCTGCAATTACGACGCCTTCGGAACTGGTGGTGTCTCGGTGTCAGAATGCAGAGTTCCGAATTGGAAAGAAAGAAACTGAAGGCTCCGGCCACCGAGACTCGAACCGTCACCCCAGAACTTACCGTCCGCATCAGAGACCCAGCACCTTAACCGTGACACCACCAGGGCAGCTAACAGACATTGCAAAAAACTTCTACCGATTTCTCACCTACGAGTGTATACAAGTCAAACTTAGTACCAAATTTTGCCCCTAGGTGGCGATGCTTTGTCTTATCCATATGTACATCCTTCGTCCTTGGTCGTCGGCGTTCTCACTGTTCCAAGCGGTTCCAAGTCTCATGTTAACAGAACTTGAACTAACGTTTGTTGTAAACTAGTAAGAGACCTTGGTCTGACCGACGAAAAAGTTATGATGAAGTCAGTACATGAACAGAACAGCCGTGTATTTGTAACATTTCCTCCGCACGTAATGGTTTCTATTTCCATCGAATTTTTTATTTCAACTTACAATCTTTTCTTCAAGGGATAAACTACACTCTGTTACTGGATTTATCAATGGATACTTAATTTTATGATCAGAATACGTTTTTCTTTTCGAAAACAGGCTCACAGGTTGTACCGATATACCATAGTTCTCAAGCAAAGTTACCAAAACATGTATTAGAAACTGCCGCGGAATACAAATCACTAATTCATTAAGTAATTCTCAGCGAGTACTTCAAATGTATGGTGGGATCGAGTCCATCAGTAATTCAGGTTTCCCAAGGCAGAACGTCGTGGCACGGGGTCGTTGAAGATTGTTTAGCCAATAATGTCGAGGGTACACAAGGACACTGCAAACAAAATATATGCTTCAATTACATACTGACGATTGAATCATTGATAGTTATAAGGTAGTTGGTGAAGAGTAAGATGGTAAACTGACTTATTTAGTTTACAAACACCAATAATATTATGTGACGGTACTGTTTCGCGTTACTACGCACATTGCTATAAGACTCGAGTACATACGGCTTTTAACAACTGAGCTAACTAAATCACAATGCAAAACGTTTATAATAATAAACTGTAGTAAACAATTTTCTAAACTGGTGCCAATATAACATTGAGACTGATGTCACTTTTACTGTTATTGAGCATGTCTTACCCTGATACACTGGAAATCACGTTATGAGCCACGCGGCTCCTTATCCTTCCCGACTTGAGAAGTTCAAATGACCTCGGGTATGTTGATGTCCAGTATGAGCCTGTTGGCAGGTCATCGTGTCTAGCGATCCGCAAGTTCCGCTTGCATCCCGTTCCTGCATCAGTGAAGTTGAAGTCTAGCACCTTGCTTCCGACGTCAATGACCTGAAATGCAAATAAGGACAGTCGTAGTAGATCACCAGCAGACGTTTGTTGTAGTCTATTTAGTATTATCAAATAAGTAATAACAGTTACATTAGCTCATGCAGAAGTAGAAATCTTACAATACAAGTTAACTTCATCTCGCGTACAATTTACATAAACCTTAACTGTTTGGGTTTTTCACCAACATTTACTTCTAAAGTAATACTGAATAATCCTTAATTGCTGACATATTAAGAGTGTGTTTTAAATCAAATAATAAGTAATTTAGTCATGCTTACAGCTGTAGTGTTTACATTAAGTAAATCAGAACCACATACGAGTGTACACCGTAGCGACACACGGCGGAGCTTGCCATAAGGCCTTCAGAACGCGAAATTAGCGCCAGCCGTCATAGCGTTGGGGAGCCGAACTACGATTGCCTGCAGTCGCTCTAAACGGAAAGCCGGCTTCAAAGGCAGAAGACCTTTGTTATATAATAACAAATAGCTCGTGTTCTTGAACACATCATTTCTGTTAATTCGTGTTTGTAAAATATTTTTTAAACAGCCCTAGTCATCTTTAACCTCGCTACCTGGCATGTACGTCAAATGATGCGCTAGAAATTAAAACTGTCCAAAGGAAATTGTGGTTACGGAAGCTGGGCTAATATTTTTAGCCAAACTTTTCATGTGATATAACAGATGTTATATACGTTGTTAATTTACGTAACATCACATACACAATGTACTTTATCATGCGTTTATATTACTTAAGGATATCCGTCATTTAATAATCTTTTCAAACCTTTTTGCTAAAGAGGGATATGTGTCCTACAACTATGTATATGTAATCTGTTGCGTAGCAACCCTTTGAAAAATGCAGTGGGCACGAGTCGCGCGGTTGTCGCCGGCCTGTCAGCCGACTAGTCAGAAAGTCGCCTTCTCTAATTTAACCAACTGTTAGATTTAGTAGTCTACTTTGACACAAATCAGCTACACTTGCGACTAGTCGGCAGACTGGTTTGCGACTACTCTGCACGCGGAGACTAGTTTGCGACCACTTCCGCGACTGGTCGGCGACTACTATAATCTTTCCGTTCTAGGCAAGCGGTCTGCCGCTTAATCCTTGACCGTGGATTGTACTTCGGGCCATTACTAGATATAATATAAGGCATTATCCAATGAAATATTTGAGCATTGAAGCATTTATAGGTGCACAATGTTTTGCAAGAAACCAAATTAATACATGCACGTTTCAATGCCAAATGCAAGAAAATCTACACACGGCATCAAACTGGACCACAATCTTTATTCCGGTTTCAAGGATATTAATGACTTGTGATACGAAGCAATGACGCAAAATTGCACAACGGTTAATTCTTTCAAGAAGACTTGTAGCAACGGAAAGACGTGTGAGGTTGTGCCTGGGCGAAGGGACCGCTTTGGTGGACCATGAACGGACAGCCAGCTGTCGCTCTCGTGTATCCGCGCAGCAAGGCCCCATACGCTGATCTTCGAAATCAACAACAGAAGAAGGCAACGCACGGAACAATCCAGAAACGGCTAAGCCTAGTGGCAAGTCTCCCGCGCTCATGTACCCTGCAGGATGTGGCAATTGAGGAAAACCTAGAAATTAAATTATTTCAATTACAAACGGACATTGAGTTTAAGTTAACATATCTAGGATACTGGTTACGGTACTCTCAATAAAAATGCAGATTTTTGTTATCAAGCCAAACTATAATACACTCTCATGCAACTCACAAAGGCGTAGTCTTGGGATGGGAAGAAAGTGGTACAGAACGGTCCGTCATTAAAGAAATTTTTTACCTGACGCTGACACAAAGGTTATCCTGAGAAAACTGAAACACTGCTTGCTAGTCCATATAAAAGTTCTAGGCTAGGGAAACTTAGAAAGGACCCAACTCTTTCCCGTTATGTACCTTTGTGGTATTGGACTGTACAGTAAAGTAACTGAATAAAGGTGGCGCAAACTTTATGACTTTATATTTCGGCGGTCGAAAATGTTGAAATATATTACGAAAGTTAAACAGGATTAAAAACGTAGTGAATTTATTATACTCTACTTAGGTCCGATACCTTTTCCTTCTTCCTTTGAATATGCTTGCTTGAATGACCACACCTGTTGCAGCCGGCCTCTGGTTGTGGCGACATCTCGTCCATGTAAGGTGGCAATCCACGACATCATTCGACCATCGGTAGGCCTAGGAAAAACGTTTTGTATGTGATAAACGCGTTATAAAATTTCCTGAAATAGTAATGAAATATTTGTCTTGGGATACGCAATGCAAGAGAAACCTCACAAAAAAAACATATACAATACCTCGTGCGCGATAAAATGTCCGATGAGATCTTTCCACATGTGTCGTCCCATAAATTGAAACTTGACAGGAGCCCTGTACGGGAATACAACAAGGAGGAAATTTAATATCAGATACGGGTTCAAAGAAACTTGACAGTAAAAAAAAAAAAGATTAGTAAAAACAACTGTACAATTAATAAAATTATACCTTATCTGTACATTACTTATATTCTCTGAAAGTACCAATATCAGTATACATATATCTCCATGTCTAATTAACAAGAAATACCGAAAAATTTAACATCTAGTTAGTAACTTGAATTAGACAAGTAATGTTAAATTAGATAATTCGCGGATAGCTAGTTACGTCCATGATGAAGTACAATGCTATATTCTCCACTTTTCTTCAAAAGTACGCCTTTTTTGAATAAAACACACCTGGTCTGGTAGAACTTGTAGATGTGTAAACGTTCCCTCCAAATCCTTCCTTGATACTACGACCCGAAGGTCAACGCCAGAGCCCAGCACAAGTATGGTCCTCGAATTCGGTACTTGAAGGTAATCCTGCACATATTGTGATAGACGACTATTCCGTTATATTGCTAACGACTCACTGACCACGCAAAAACAAAGGAGATAGAAAGTAATGGTAAACGTGGTCGTGGCCTTCGCGCTTCGGTGGTCCACGCGCTGAGAAAGTGGACCCTTCAGTCCCAGCTCTTAAGACTTCTGCAGAAGCGACCCACTTTACACTCGGCCCTTCCTGACGAACCCCCGAAGAATCAAAAAACAAAACAAAACTCCCCAAAAAAGGAGAAGAGAAGAAAGTACAACGGCCTTAGGAACAAACAAAAACAAAACAAACAAAAAGTACAAAACAACGGATTAAGTATTACACTGATACACGAAACGAACAGAGCAAAACAAAACAAAACGAAAAATAAAATACAATGACAAGAAGTAAACAAAATGTGTAGATCAAACGCCCACGACGTAGTCTTCCAAGCGTTTCGGCCGTCTCCGGATTCGCCGTGGGTAGATGTGCTCGGCTGGCTGCTCTTCGGCCAGTCCTTCCGTGTATGACTCTCCCGTTGATAGGTCATCCTCGGACCGCTCGGATTCCGATTCTCCGCTCTCGTACCCATGTCTATATCTTTTGAGTTGGCTCACGTGGGCAGAGAATACCCTCCATAGCTTTTTTGTTCGACAGTGGGGTAGGTCAGAGACCCTGTAAGTGGCCTGGCCGAGTTTCCTCATGATGCTGAACGGGCCGGTGTACTTCGGTTGGAATCTGGCACACCTTTCCTTCGCTCGGATGATACACCGCACGAGGATGAGATTCCCCGGTCGGTACTCTGGTGGGGGCTTCCTGTGTTGATTCACACGCTCTTCCTGCTTGCGACGAGCTGCCGTTGTACGTCGTGCCGCTACTCTTCTCGCCTGCTTAACCTGCGCCACGTGCTGACCAGGCGTCATAGGAGCCCCGCTGTCGATCGGGAGCCCTGCTTCTTCTGGAAGGACGGGGATCCTGCCATATACAAGCTAAAAGGTGCTAAATCCTGTTACGGCGTGCCTAGAGGTGTTTATCACGAAAGTTGCTCGCTGTACCACCAGGTCCCAGGTGGTCATCCGCGCACGCTACGATCACCTCGGTTAATGTCTTATTAACGCGCTCACAGAGGCCGTTCGTCTGCGGGTGGTTGGCGGCCGCCATTGCGTGCGTTATACTAAGTTGCTCAAGAGCCTCCTCCAGTTCTTTCGCCGTGAATGTGGTGCATCTGTCGCTGACAATCTTCCGCGAACAGCCGGGACGAAGGATGATTCGCTCCAACAGAAATTCCTTCACGGCAGCTTCGGGCACTAGTGCCGCCTTAATCCACCGCGTTGTATAGTCCACGCAGACCAGAACGTGACGATTGCCACGTGCCGTAAGGGGGAACGGACCGATGTGATCGAAACCAAGCATCGCAAAGGGCTCACTGGGGGGGGGGGGGGTGACAGATTGCAGCAAGCATGCTGGAGCACCGGTTGGTACCTTCACAAATTTGCAATGGCCACAGGCCTTCACGAATTCACCCACATGCTGGTCGAAGCCATCTGTTACGGACAGTAACAGGACTTGACGAAAATTACAACACTGTCTCCAATGACAACGTATATTGACCCCCAACAAATTACCCAAATTACATTTCAATTACACAAGACACGAAAAGCGACTTATCTGCTGCTGGCAACCGCTTCTCTAGGACTCTGACAGAGAACTGCCGCTAGAAATGGGCAAAAAGGACAAATTACACCTTATGCCCCTAGACTGAACAACCAAATCAAATCAAATCGGAAAATTCATATGCAGGAGCCTAGCTTCCACGAATTGGCCGGGGATCGTAACCCAAGGCCTCTCCGGAGAAACAGCTACGGGAATTCGTCTGCATTCAAGCTCCAGGCCCCTAAATTCAGACGTTTACGTCTTCCAGCTACAGCAGAGACATCCCGCCAGGATCGAAGACTCGAACGAACTGCAACTTGCCATCTGCATAAGCTTCGGAAGTTCGAACAAATTCAATTTCTCGCCCGATACCTCTGGACACCACTGACCCCTGCCCCTTCGGGCAATCGTTTCCTGGTAAGTGACGCGCCTCGACGGTTCTCCATACAGCTTGCCTTCCTTCGACTGGCTCAGCGTGCTAACACCACCGCAATCGAACTGGAAGGGCCCGGCTACCCCAACGGTCTTGGACAGACAGGGTGTCACAACGTTTACCCAGTGATCCAATTTCAAACTCGCGTCGAGATCGGTAGGTTCACCGACTGCTGCTTCACTAAGCAAGCTATCGCTGCCAACACCATCGGCACTCCCGTTTCCGACGCATACTCCCAACGCAGGGTTCAGCCTCGTCGACATCTGCTGACAGCAGGGACCCAGGCAATTCTAGAACCTGACACAATCCAAGAGAAACAACACTTCGTGCACACGAAATCCGCACGCTGCCTGGTGGTTCAAGCTTGCGGTTCATTAGGGAGCAGCTGGCTCCACTGATGTCTTCCGGATGAGCCTGGCAAGACTCACTGCGCCCAAACTGTTCCACACCAAGGTGTTCCGCGTACCCGCGGGGAAGTTGACATCGCTGACAGCGGTGCCAGGCACAGCCACTGGAGTCTGGTCCACCAGCGACCGACAATGCGACCACGATGCACGACAACAATATCCACTGCTATGACCTCTTTGCTTCCCGCTTCCACGAACAGTGTCGTACGGCTGACAGCAACTATAACGCTGTAAGCGGCTTCGAAGCTCAAAAACTTCACCAAATCACTTTGGAAGTCGTGGAAAATTCCCAATGGGTCCAATAACCGAAAAGACTGGACAACTTGTACTGCTGTCACACCAGAGTCGTCACGGTTTGCGCTCTTGAGCGACACATTCAAAGGTGGCTCACTAGACACCTGTTCACCAAACTCCTGGTATCCCACGATAGTGTGCCAAACACTCTAAAAAAGGATGGAGTTGTCCGGGTCGACACTCTCGCTCCGGTTGACCACTTGGCAGCCAACATTACTGTTTGCCCTGAGAGCTGGCCGCTTACAGGCGTTGGTACGTTGCTGCATTCCCACGAACACCTCGAACCACGATAGGCATGTGGGCCAACACTGTGGGCTCGCGCCGTGAATCTTGAGCTCGACAAATGAGAGCATACAAGAGAACACAGAATCCGCTACAAGGCTGCTCCCTTCATGACGTGCCACCCTTTATCCATCCGTGCTTCCACCACTTGACGCTGAGGACTGCTAGTCGAAACCCCGGTCGGTCCATACAGTTTTCTCGCAGGTACGTCGTTGATACCAAGACCACCCTCGACAGTTACCAATGGAGTCCTAGCCACTGACATCAGCTCACAAGCTGGCAACCGATCACGCTGCGCAACATCAGAATCCACGGACTCTTCTCCACCGGTCTTCCTGCTGTCGGACGGACCACTAACTTGGACAGCAGCGTCACAAGCGAAACTGACAAAGGGACAATCCCTCAACTCTCCGTCATGACCGTCAGCTCTGGGATGCAAAGATAGATGCTGCTTCACAGGGGAACTAACTTGAAGCCTGCTCCTTGCTACAGGCTGGCAGCTGCCATTCGCCCAGACATCCGCCATTTCACACTGAGGGCTGCAAGACAAAGCCACGGTTGGTCCTGGTCCAAATTTGCGGAGTGAACCCTGCTGGTGGACATGTTCACCGCTTCTTACAGCCTCAGACAGACTACGAGGTCCCGAAGACACCTTGTCAATCGAGAAGCCTGTATTCAGACTGTTGACCAAGTCAACTGGGGTTCGAATCTCTGTCGACAGTTCACTGACTGACGACCGGTTGTGGAGCAAACGAGCTTTGCCTTCAACAGGTTTCTCTCCCCCTTTCACCAGGTGATCTTCATCAACAAGCCTGTGTGTCCACTACACTGCTCTTGGGTCTGCTCTTCGACGAAACACTGGACGATCCCTTCACTGTTCCCGCTGATACTGCGAGGCCTTCACTGACAGATGCACATGGGGTTTTCACCACTGTCGCCGGTCCATGTCCGAACGACCCATTCTCGAGTGGACTTTCCTGCGCATCAGCCTCCACAGGTTTCTCCCCACTGAACCAAGCACCGTCGAAGGATTCATATTGGACACGTCGCTCTCGTCTTTGAGCCGCAGATACCCCAGCGAACTCTGCAAACACACGTCCTATCAGGGTTGCTTCCTGAACGTTGACAATTGCAACGGAGTCCCTAGCCACTGGCAGTGACTTCTTAGCTGGAGACCCGTTGCCAAGCGGACCCAGACGAGCTCCAGTTTCCATGGGCTGCTCTGCCTCGTTAGCATTCTAGCTTTTGTCATCGGTCCATGACTCTACTGCGTTGCCCTACGTCGCGACACTGGACGGTCCACCCATTGCTCCCGCAAACAGACAGTCCACTGGGAGACTTTCCTCGACATTGAGGGACACTTCGTGACATTTCCCTCCCCCAGTCCTTTCGTCGAATGAATCCAACGGGACTCGTCCTCCTCGGCAAGTACCAGACGCAGTGCCGAGTCCCACTGGTACACGATCCGGCAAGAATGCTTTACCGATGTCACCAACATTGTTCGTCGGGGAAGTAGCTACAGCTTTCCCTTCACGGGTTGACAACCCATGATGGAATGGGGCCTGACAAGCCCCGCCATCCATTTGCCCTATCTTCCCGTTTCCACTGGCGACTCCAAGTTTACCATTGGCCTGCTTACGACGCTCAAGCGAGGACAAATCGTTGACAGCAACCTGTCCCGTAGGCCTTTTCTGCTCTCGACTCGACCCTTCCACGAGAAACTCTTCGACGGAAGGAGCTACGGCCTTCACTTCATGGGCTGGCAGCCCACGATGGATTGGAGCCTGACAAGCTCCGCTTTC
>JAIQCU010001052.1:0-28801 GCA_022114935.1 Leptestheria dahalacensis | reverse complement strand
ATCTATCTATCTATCCGTGTATCTATCTATCTATCTATCTATCTATCTATCTATCTATCTATCTATCTATCTATCTATCTATCTATCTATTTATCTATCTATCTATCTCTCTTTCTATTTCTCTCTCTCTCTCTATCGATCTATCGATCTATCTATCTATTTACATATCTATCCATCTTTCTATCTACCTATTTATCTATCTATCCATTCATTCACCCACCCATCTCTCTCTAACTATTCTTGTAATTTCGTAAAAACAATAAGACCTAATAATTAGCTTCTTATTTAGAATTTTCATTTCAGATCATCAATTATTTTTAAAAAACGAATGAATTATATGTATATATATAAATTGAAAAGTAAAATTAAATACCGGTATGGCTAACCGCCGGTCGACTCTCCGCCGGTTCCAGATCAAATTCCTCCGCGTGTTCAGTGTGACTCTCCGGCGCGTGTTCCATGTGACTGTGGACAGGGTTCGTGACGACGCTGTCATCCGGTTGTTCGGACACCGTCGAATCAACCGCCGTCGTCACCGGGGCGGCCATGTTCACTGGTAAACGGAGCAGGCAGAAGAGGATGAGCGCGAGCCAGCTGCTCTCTTTGACTCCTGTTCAAACGTAATTACAACGTGTCACAACGTGAAAATGTCACATCAACCATTCATTAAACACACAGACGTTTCATTTTTCAGTTCTCTATCGTTCAACAAACGATAAATGATTCATACCAAAAAATAGTAAACAAAAGGAGCAGCTTAGTGAGAGGAACACGCGATAACCAGCCTACTGTGACAAGTATCCCGTGTAACAACAAGCCGAAACCGCAATTGTTGCGTCACCGGAGAATTAACGGATCGCGTAAAAACTTTCAGATATTATGACTAAGTCTTGGTCCGCTGTGAAAACGATTTGGGTTCTCGATCTATATCACGTGTGAATCAGCGTATTACTCATGCTGTTCAATGGTTCACTAACTTCTTACGCCTTGTGTTACAACTCTTCAACATACTTATAGCTACAATTCAATTTCAACACTTAATTAGATATACATCACTATGGTAAAATGGACGTAAATAATTAATTAGCAAGTTCGGATGACGTCATCGTAATTACCCCCAATTACGTAACAAGACGTCATCTTCTACAGGTTATGGTCTGTATGATTGGTATCGACAATCCAATTCATCACTAGTTAATTAACCTGTGATTAACTTAATTAGCACACCAACACCACCGCGGGTGACGTAATATTACCCAATCAAAACTACTATTATAACTATCATATGAACTAAACAATAATATAAAAAAACACTACACATAACGATTTAGAAAAGCGAGAGAACCGAACAAAAAAAAATGAAAAAAAAACACGTAATGGATGTAAGTGTTGAGGCCAATCGTACAGTTCCAGAAAGGGAGAAAAAAATCGAGAAGCTATTCCGGCATGTACGCAGTGTGAGGTGGGCCATCAATCCATAAAAGCCAGTCTTTCCTCCATAGGCCTACTGCGTTGAGAAAAAAAGCAACACGAACAACAGCAGCAGAAAAAAATTCAGGCCGTTCGCGTTTTTTTCCCCCCCAAAGATGCCAATGTACTACAAACGATGTTGGTTTTACCATTTTTTCCATCTTTTTCTTTCTCTCTACTATCGACCATAACCATTTTGGAAACAAATGCTTTCGGCTACCATCATTACTAATGGCGCGGTATATTTGGAAAAAAATTTAATATAAAAGTTAAACTAAACTCACATAGCAACTAGGGATGCGTGAAAATCTCGCCCAATGCAGAGCGAGCCTAATCCGAATACAGAGACAGTATCGTTAAATAACTTCTTCTGTTGGTTGGCGATTGACCTCGTTGATAGAGGAGCATCAAAGTTCACGACAAATCAAAACAAACTGCCTTTTTTTCCTGCCCAACAGCGAAAGTCGTACTCGCGGGCTATACAGCTTATTCGCTTTTAGCAAGTGGCATAAACGAGCACGTGTTTCCCAAGTGTCATTCCGAGAATCATCTGTGTGCTATCGATGATCTGATTCTTTTAAAAGAGTGATTGGGAAAACAAATTCGGACTTACTGCGCGTGAATAGACGCACACTTCGACTGACGGAAGATGTCGATCGCCTCGATACCGCGATACGCCGCACCGTAGAAGCTTTCGGTACCGCTACCAAATGTAAACTCTCCATGATTCCAGGGAATGAAAACGCACTAGCTTCAAGTATGTATACTTTCGGATTCAAGAGTTGACTCTGGATAGTATTATGATAACCGCCTGGTTTTACTAGGAAGATGTTATCCAGCACAGTGTCGATATCAACTGGTTACAATCGTCCAGCAGACAAATGTATTTATGATCGGCCGGGCTGCATCCGAGTTGCTACATACCCTCCTCCTCTCCCCCCCGGGTTCTCCTCGCCAAAGAGAAAAGAGGCGGAGCCCACCACTGGTACACCAGACTCCTCCCAACTCCATTTGGACTCGGAGATATTCCTCAGGGTGCATTAGCACTCTGGCCAGCGGATATGCGGAGCACGTGGAAGACCCCAAAGGTACGTCATCACCATCAGAACCGGAAGCTGAGCTCCTCCCCTCAGCTTCAATCATTGGGTGCTGCAGGTGTTACAGGGAGCCTGTTGCCTTTCATTCATGCAACACTGGGGCATTTCGCAGGTATGCACCAGCAGATTTCTCCATAAACGGCTCGTAATTAACCAACGTAACTCTTACCTCATTTGCAAGCCTTTTCATTGCTGAGATCCTTCTCGCCGTTTCCCCTCTACCCGGAAGACCCCCGGAGAAGTATGGCGATAACAAGTGATACCGATAACATGTGGGTACCCGGCTTTGGTAGCTGTCGCTCACTGTGTGGAAAGTCCATTGAAGGTATAGGACGGGCGACCGATACCACTCATAATTCGACTAATTCATCAAATTGTTCGTATGGAAACCCGGCTTTGACATCTGTCGCTCGTTGTGTGAAAAGCCCACTGAAAGAATGGCAGTAGCGACTGATACCAAAGGTATAGTCGAATACCGTTGCTACGTCTTGGTAAATAAAGGGGGCTTTGGTATCTGTCGCAGGTTATACAAAGTATCCATTGGTGGCATAGGTTCAGCCGACTGATACTCGTCTTTGGTTTCAATCGCTACCTATATGGAAATCCCATACAAAACATAGAGCCAGCGACGAATACCAAAGACAGGCTTGAAGTAGATCAAAACATCAAAATCATTGTATGGTTGCCCGGCTTTGGTATCTGTCGCTCACTAAATAGTAATCTCATAGGAAGCATATGCCGAGCGACTAGTACCAAAGACGGGGTCAAACTAGACCAAAACTTGAGAATCATCGTATAGATGCCCGGCTTTGGTATATGTCGCTCCCTTCATAGAAATCCTATGGAAAGCATAGAGTCAGCGACTGATACCAAAGACACGCTCAAACTAGATCAAAATCGCAAAATCATCGTAGTGATACCCGGCTTTGGTATCTGTCGCTCGCTATCTGGAAATCCCATGGAAAGCATAGGCCGAGCGACTGGTTCCAAAGACGGGGTCAAACTGGGCCAAAACGCCAAAATTACCGTACGGATACCGGCTTTGGTATCTGTCGCTCGGTATATGGAAATCCGATAGGAAGCATAGGTCGGGCGACCAATACCAAAGACGGGGTTAAACTGGATCAACAGGGTCAAAATCGTCGTAGCGATACGCGGCTTCGGTATCTGTCGCTCTCTATATAGAAATCCTATAGGAAGTATAGGCCGAGCGACCGATACCAAAGACAACCCTAGCTGTCATAATGAAATTGGATGATCGGCTTGGATTAAGTGCGTCTGCATTTAAAAAAAAATCTGCAATGGCCTAAACAAGGCGACTGAGATCAAACACGTTGCTTCAGCCATAGACTTTTCATCAGTGTCTTCTTGGCGTGACGTCACCGTGACGTCACGGAAATCGGATATGCAACCCAGCCGACGGCCTGAAGGTCTATCCCTGGCTTCCATAGCGGACTGTACCGTACTCGAAACTCGGAAAGGAGAACACGCAGAACCAACGGGGAAAATGTACGTATCGCAATTACGCATTCCACATCAAAACCGGAATTGCCCGGAGTCAAAAAACCCCGCGCGACCATTCCTTCCATTCATTTCCTTATACCCATACGCAAACTTGTACCATCAAATTATCTTTACAAAATTCGTTTTTTTTTAAAGCGCGGTTTACGATCGTCTCTCGTTAAGTACTTGCTGACCCGAGCCGGTCAGTTTATCTGGCTCTGATTCGAGGTCATCTGACAATTCCTAGAAGAGCTTGTTTTCGTCTCATCATTTTTATTTAAAAAAATAGGAATTTTATCCAACGGACATAGCTGAGATTCTGACGGTAAAATTCGACTCTATATAGCGGTCACTTTGAACTGCAGGAGACATGAGGATCACCCACCTAGGTGACGTGTTTCAATGTTGTGTCAGTTTTCTACCTGGTTACGGCACCGCGCTAAAAAGAACCCATCGTAATCGGGGGAGGAGGGGGGGCAACACAACTTCCGGACCGTCATTAATTCAGTTCCAGTTATGCAAAACTCTGCTCTGTGTTGGCCTTATACAGAAAGGAACCTAAAAGAGAGACCCGCCTTTGTCAGTTTGATGCAATTTTCGGTCGGTAGGACGTCATCGCAGGTGATTGCAATAGGCGAAAGGGAATTTCAATTTCACCTGCGGTTACTCTATCAGAAAAGCCCGCGATTCTTGTTGTTTTTTTTTACGATGAAAATAGAACTGGAGGGGAATATATTGCAGAAGTTGGCCAAGTTTGGCAATATCCGTGCAAGAGGGTGGGATACCCTTGAGTTTCAATGGGGGACATTTTATATTTGTAGAGAACTAGTTTCCCTTGTCTTAAAAAAACAGTAGGGAATTTGGGATTTTATTGTTTGAAAAAATTTGGTTTGAAATGTTGAACCGGATCTGTTGGTTTTTGGTCATTTCGTTTTAAGTGATTGTAATGATGCATAGACAGCTTAGGTACGTAGATAGGTAGATAGATAGATAGGTAGAAAGACAGACAGATAGAAAGATACAAAGGTAGATCGATAGATAGACAGATAAACGGATAGAAGATAGATAGTCGGATAGTTATAGACTGAAAGGTGGATAGGTAGGCAGATAGACTGATGAATGGATGGACAGAGATAGATAGATAGCTAGAAAGACAGATAGATAGACAGTTAGATAGATAGACAAACAAACAGGTTAGATACATAGATAGATTGATAGACAGATAGATAGATAGATAATAGATAGATAGATAGATAGATGGGTGGATAGGTAGGTGGATAGATAGGTAGATAGACAATTGAGTGGACGGACAGAGAGATAGACAGATGATACAGACTGATTGAGAGATTGATAAATAGTTAGATAGAGAGACAGACAGACAGACAGACTAGATAGATAGATAGGCAGATAAATATAGGCGGATTGATAGGTAGATAGACAGACGAGTGGACGGACAGACAGATAGATAGATGATAGACAGAGTGATTGAAAGACTGATAAATAGTTAGATAGATAGACAGACAGACAGATTAGATAGATAGATAGGCGGATAGTTAGGTGGATAGATAGACAGATGAGTGGACGGGCAGAGAGATAGATAGATGATACGACAGACTAATTGAAAGATGATAAATAGTTAGATAGATAGACAAACACGCAGATTAGATAGATAGATAGGCGGATAGACAGGTGGATAGGTAGGCAGATAGACAGATCAGTGGACGGACAGAGAGATAGACAGACTGATTGATAGACTAATACATAGTTAGATAGATAGAAAAACAGGCAGGTTAAGATAGCTACATAGATAAATTGACAGATAGGCGGATAGATAGGTAGATAGACAGAGGGATGGTTGGGCAAACAGACGCAATTTCTAATATTCTGCTCCTAATAATATAGCCATTGTTAATTCACTTAATGTGACTTTCATTCTAAATTGTTTCCTTCCCTTAATATCCAACTTAAATTTCTTGTGATTATCCCAACTCAACATAATAATTCTTGTCAAATGTTCTAACCTACACAAGTTAACTGACATTATTCTTTTATAATTTCCTATTCAATCTGCTTGTTTAAAAGGATAAACACAACAAGAATCGGGGACTCTGTGGGTTTTTGAATGATTGGGTATATCAGCGCAGGGGCTTCTTTTTTTTTTTTTTTTTTTTTACTCATTGACGGGCATCCAGGCGTTAGCCCATGGCCCCCTGCGCTCGCACTTTCGAGCGCCGACCGAATGAGCTCGGGTAGGCTCGAACACGGGCCTCCCGATCCGGTGACAGCGTTGCTGCCACTCAGCCCCAGTGGGGCGCAGGGGCTTCTTGTTGATATGGTGCGCTACCCAAATCTCGTTGAGCTATTCGATTAGAATCGCTCTTTCTTATTAAGTAAAGTCGCTTAGGAAACAATGAAGCTCCAACAGTTCTCTTCGCCTACACTCAATTTCCATCCAACTGACCGGCCGCATTTTCATTCATATATCCCACACAGCAGCCGTGTCACACACAATGTTTTCCCGCACCTTCTATACGTCAAACGCTCCCAATGATTCCATTGGTTCATTCATAACCTGAACGATCCCGTTTTCCTTCGCTGGCCCATACAAGCTTCTTCAGCTTTCATTTCAATCAATAAACAACTAATTGAGTCAAGTAATTCATTTGCTCTTGAGTCTTAACTGTCATTTTAACACGCCATGTGATTTTCTGCTCGGCCAAGCACGCGACGCAGGACTCGTTTTTTGCCATTCAATTTTTAAAAAGATCGTTTAAGCGGTTACTTTAATTAGATTTAAAAAAAGGTGAAATTCTAAAATATTATTGGCATAGCGCGCGTGACGTAACTCCTAAGCAGCATAGAGGTCATACATGAACAGAATAAACTGCAGTCAGCGACAGCAATGGCCGAAAACAAGCTCGCGTACACCGTATCAACTCTCGTTTGTTTTTCCTCCCCGATTGGCTTTTCGCCGCCATTTTGAGCGCAACTCCAAACCAAACAGTACGCCCCACTTACTGACCAGTCAATGACCAGTCAATGGACAGTGACATTAGAGGGAAATGGATCAAAAACTAAGCCAATAAGTGTAAAGATGAAAACTTACCGTCTGCTGTTGTCGCGAGTTGGTGGCTGGCAACCTGTTGGCCGCTGGGTTCTTCTACAGCCAATGGCCGCCGGGTGGCGTTTTCTTCTCTTCCTTTTTTTGTTAATTACTCCTTTTCTGTTTTCGTTCTCCCTTTTCTTTACTTCTTTCCTTTCTGTTTTGAAAAGCCCGCCAAGTTTTGAAAATTTCCCGGAATTTTTGAAACGGCGCGTTGTGTTGTAGGCCTACGACGGGCGGCGGGGTGTACCTCTCACATTCACAGCCTTGAATTTTTTTCCCGAAGTAGCAGCAGCAGCATCAGTGTAAACCTAGTCGATAAATAAGGACGATTCTGAGAAATTTGTCTCCTAAAAATGATACAATGAAAGTCATAACAATAATAGAACAACACGCAACCCTATGAATACACATACTTGAATGTTTTTAAAATAAAACAATCCTGTTTTAAAATAAAAAATAATATGGAATAATAAAAATATTGGTATAATTAGGTGAATATTAGATTGCAATATTTTCACTTGTATGTTTGTCTAACTGTTATCTGTTAGAATCTATTATATGTCTATCTATCTATCTATCAATAGACACGCATGTATAGATGTCCTATACTTAATGAATGAGGACGACTCTGATGGTTTTTTTATGATATGTGAATATTCACCAAGTGGATGAATGTATAATACTTTATAAACAACGATGATTATGTTAATCTATCCGTTGTTTATCTATTCGTTTACTATCTATCTATCTATCGACCAGTACTTATCCGACTATCTATGTGTATGTCTATATATCTATCGATCTATCTATTATGTATGATATAGATGATATTACGATATGATGTTATGATATAGGATGCTTCTAAACCCTTTCTTACATAGTACTTTTGAATATGTCTGTTAATAATAGACGAAGTTAATGATTGTGATGTATTTGACGCTTAACTATGACCACAAATTTGGTTCATTTTATCCAACTATCTCTCTGTTAACTATCTCCCCATTTTATGTTATTTGTCTGTTATCTATTTGTTTATCAAATACCTGTATATCTATTTATCTATCTTTTTAATTATCTATCTTTGTATATATCTATGCGTCCACCTGTCCACCTGTCTATGTCTGTATCTATTAATCTGTCCATCTATTTGACTGTCTATCTACCTATCTGTCTATATCTATCTATATATTTATCTCTCTGTATATCTGTCTATCTACGTATCTATCTATCTACCTTGCTATCTATCTATCAATCTATCTATATCTATCTATATATTTATCTATCTGTATGTCTTTCTGTCTATCTATCTGTTCTATCTAACTATCTAACTATCTACCTATCTATGTATTTATCTATCTTGCTATCTATCTATCTATCTAACTTTCTTATATATCTATGCATGCACCTGTCCATCTATTACCAATTTGTCTTGTTGTCTATCCATCTATCTACACCTATCTATCTTTTTATCTTTCTATCTATCTATCTATCTATCTCCCTCCCTCCCTATATGACTATCTCTGCCTGTTTATCTACCTATCTACTTGCCCAAGTACCCATGTGTACCTGCCTGTGTGACAACTATCTAGCTATAGTTTAAAAAGACAAAAAAAAACGGCGGCATTATCAAACTGACAATCATCTCCTACAATATAATAAAACAATCATCCATACAAAATCGGAAGTCAAAATCATCGCTTTAACTGCAAATATTTATATCACAAAAATTATCTTGGAATGTTAATCCTCAAGCCCATGGACCGCGGGTGGACAAAACTAAATTACAAATACCGGCACTTCCGATTCCGGTGCCGATTATCCCTTTTCGGTTAGACAGAGAGAGAGAGATCTAGATTCCTGGGTGAAAACGCGATTCCTCTCTTAAAGGTTCCCTCTCAAATACACCGGGGCGGTCTTGACATGTAATATCTGTACACCTTTTGTACAAGCGCGGCCGCCATCTTGTTCCCTTATAATCATGTGCCAATTTGCATAAACCCGGCCTATAGGCGATCGTTTACCCGCCAGAAATGCCCTTTTCAAACCAGTTCTAAGTGATTCAACACACATGCGAGAGCCTCTTTGCATTAATAAATAATCAATGTAACGACTTCCGATTGGTTGGCCAATTACAAAATGGCGGCCATTACATTCAATTCTGCAAAAATTCCGCGAAGATTCTGATTTTTTGCTGGGAGTTTTTTTTCTCCTCCATTCATTGATTGCAAAGGAAACCAATTGAATTTCAACGGTTTCCCCCGTAATGGTTGTGTCGAAATGAATGAAACGAAAACGGATTGGTTTTGTGAATGAAACAAGTGAAGTAATCGATTTTACTTTTCCTCCCTAATTTAAAAACAAAATGGAAACGAGTTAAACGTCGATACTGCGTCGGTGGTAGTGACGTCAACGACTTGACTCGACTCGACTCGGGGCCAAGTCGAGTCGAGTCATAGTTGATGATATGTAGGCCTGTATCGAGTCGAGTTGAATCAAAGTCGATAATATGTGGGCCTGTATCGAGTCAAAGTCGAGTCGGTCAAGTCGACTCGAGTCGGCTATATATTCGAAGTTAGAAACCATGTCGATTTCGAGTCGACTTGAAAAATCCCTTAGTCGAGTCGAGTCGAGTTGCTTGACATCCCTAATTGGTGGATTCGCTAATAGCCCTTTACACGTGCCATCTTAAATGGCATCTATCTTTTAAATTTAAATGAATTAAACATTATATCAATAATCAAGATTAAGTATTAATTTACTGTTTTGTATATTGTGAATGACGACGACGAAGAGAGTGACGTCATCGTCAAGTTTTTGACCAATCAGCTCAATGTCTTGTTTTGGAATTCTGGAATGGAATGGAATGTCATTTCAAATATTAGTAGCCTAAAATATTACTTTTAAAACTACTCAATCAAGTTTGATTACATCAATTTTAAAATAGGAGAATAAGCTGGCTGATTATAATGCTGTTGATTAAAGTCTAATATATAATTAAAGTTAAATAGTTAGATGAAATGGTAAGAGAATAGAAGAGACTTGGATTGTTTGGATTATTTATAAGCGCGTTGATTGGATGCTAATTAACCCTTTAGCCCGTGAGAAGCCTTGAACGATTGGAACTTGTCTCGAGACAACAGAGTCGATTCCGCGAATTCTTACCCAGCAAACAGCGGCCAACAATCGATGCCTTCCTCTTTCAAACTCCCCACCTGTAAATAGACGCACACAAAAAACACCATCAATAAAATAAATAACATAATTAAAAATATAAATAAAGAAAGAAAAATAGCCGGACCGCATTGTCGTGCTAATAGGTTTTTTTCAAAATCTGAAAACTATTTAGATAGATAGATGGGTAGACAGACAGATAGATAGATAGATAGATGCATGAATGAATTTTTTAGAGGGTAGCGGACCCCATGTTAATTGGCCGAGTGTCAGAAATCTATTAATCGAGTTAATGGGCCAGTGATATGGCCAGTAGGTGTGTGGAACGCGTGATGGGCAGACACTGAGGGTCGAAACGAGCCTCGACTGGAAAAAACAAAAGGCGATGGCACCAAGCGCTCGATTCTGGGAATCACAATTCTTGCTATGCGCCGCCTTTAGACGTCAAGGTCTCTATAAGGGGTCCTTCAACGATTAATTCAAATCTTATGGGCTCGCAACTCTGGATTTTTCACATAAAAACTTGGTACAGACTAGATTTATATTTATAAAAAAACGGATAAATGTTGTGATATGTAAACTTTAGGATTTTATTTTGGCTAAACTTATGAACCGATTTGAACGAAACTTTAAAAGTGCATTCAGTAATGGTAGGTTTACATCCAGTATTTTTTGCGTAACTATATCTTTGAAAGTGTAGGAGCACTAAGGAATAAACTTTTCCCCAGCAAGGTACTCCAAGGCGACAAGGTTCAAACAAGTCGAATGATGGAAATTTAACAGGTTAGAAGATAATCCTATATAGCCTAGATTACTGAACCTATCTGCCTAATGCTTCTATGGATGTATCCGTATCTGGTCTAATAATTACTTGTCTATCTAACTAACTACCCATCAGTCTAACTACATACCACTTTATCTACTCGCCTACCTACCCAACTACCTGACAACGTAGCTGTCCGTCCTGTCTGGTAATCTGTCTATGTATCCATCTATCCACCTACCTATCTACCTGCCTATCTCTGTATCTCTCCGTCTATCTATCTGTCTATCTAACTCTCTATCTATCGATCTGTCTGTCTCTCTGCCTATTCATCCGTGTATCTATGAATCTGCCAGTTTAGTTCCACATAAGACATATTTTCCTGTCATTTAATTTATTCCCTTGAAGTAAAGTTGAGGAATATTAATATTCTATACCGAACTTAACTTACTTGAAATCGAGCTACAACTGTCAATTGTCCAAGTGAAACAATCAAAACTTGTCCTTTCCACATTTTTCAAAACAAAATCTGGGTCCCAGAAAATGGATCTCAAATATCGCGTGCCGTTTGGAGGTTATAAGGTAGCACAGGTGTCGACGTGTATGGTTACCGATACATCATGCGGCAGCCCTTTTTTAATTACCAACACAAAAACCCGATCAAACATCCATTAATTCGACTTTTGTTTTAGAAATTCGTCAAAGAAGAGCCGGCACGATGCAGCTGCGTCTTAAAAACCACAGCTTTCGTCGATTTCCCTTTTTGTTTTCTCGTAAACGTCCACTTGAAGCCAAATCAGACCAAAAAATGGATAGTTTTCCAGATTTTTTTTATCTGGCCAATCTGACACGCCGGAAGTTGAGCAAAAGAGTTAAACAGAACCGACAAAAACCAATAGAGAAAAGTGGAAGGGTTCCATAATATAAAGAGGAAAAGTGAGAGAACATAGTGAAACTATCAGAGGCACCTGCAACGCTCCAGAACCGGAACCAAGGGCGAGTTTCGAAATGTTCAATATAATTAACTAGTATTAACAACGCCCAAGAAACTTTGATATGGTTTGGCTAAGGGCTTAGACCAGACTGAGCTTCAGACGAGCAGCTGGAATTTATATTTAGAAGTTCTAAATTTAAAAACGTATAGAGAGGAGGCCCGTGAAAAGTTTTGGCAATATGCTCTCGAAGGCAATAAAAACAGAAACCAAAACCTCTGACATAGAACCTTCCATCAGCATTTGATATTTATGCAACTTTGGTTACGTCAATCGGCCTGTTTGGAGCCCGAGCGAAGCCGTACGGCAAATCGTTGGTTCATCGACTTCCCAAGAGTGAGTGAGGAAAGTTCTTTCGTATAGTCCCGTTTCCATAGTGAGATCCCAGGCCAAAGTCATGGTCTTGTCATAGGTCTCTGGTGCACCTTGACCTCGTGCACACCGGAGCCCGAGCAAAACCATACAAGTGCGTTCGCTCATTAACTCCCGAGAAGTAGCGGGGCAGTGCCCATACTAAATGCTGTTACTACGGTAACCCCGTAGCCCTAAGGTATGGTGTTGCCGTAGGTAATCCTTGATATTATTCGTCCAAGTGCAAATTCAATTTGGGGCAAAGGTGATTTGCTCGTTTGGAACAACTATGCCCCGGGGTGTCCAATGGCGGACTTTCTATAAGCGTTTCAGACACAGAAGAAACAATGCATAATTAAAAACGAGCCAATCACTTATGAGCTAATTGAATACTTCACCTGTGATTGGTAGACTGGTATTGCGAAAAAATCCCGGCCACAATAAAGCGTATTGTCACGTTTTCCCCAATGCCTATTGTGTGCCGCATTGTTTTGTTTATTATTGGCCTCTGCTGGGCGTGCGGCGTTGCCAGATTTCCGTTTTCATTTTCACTTTTTTTAATTTCTAATTTTTACATTTAATTTAATAATCTTTCACGAATATGTTTAAATATTATAAACAATAATAACACCAAGTAAATTTGGAATCGTGAGAATTAATTATTCGCTGAAAAACTTGAGAATGTTAGTCCTCAAAATTGTAAATAAAGCCGAATCGTGACAAAGTCTATAACGGCATAATTTTTTTCCCGCTGCATCGAATTTAAAATGGACCTTATTTTCAGGGTTAAGAACGCTAGAAGGAGAAAGATTTTACAAGTTGAAAAAAAGGGTTCATAGAAATATTTGTATTTTTCTTTTCGCCAGTGTTGAATAATAATTATGGCGGGTTTTCGTTAGTCTTTTGTTACAAAGTCAGCTTCTCTCGAATCACCGTTCTCGGAAAAAGGCACCTACAAAATGGCGGGTCCTTCGAAACGCAGCAGCCCCCAACCACAAAACCAGCCCGTAGACACTGTATACAGTAAAAAGGGGTGTCATTTACTCACCTGAAAAGCAAGTCATAAATAAATAAACTATAAATATGACCAAAAAAAACTTTCGAAAGACAATCGCTGGTAAATAGGGAATTATTACGCCTCGGCTAATGCTTTAACCAGACCAACACTTTCTCGGCCTTCTGGTATGAAATCCGTTTGCCTGAAAGGGAAAAGACGGAGTACAATTCAAGGTATTTGGAAAATGTCTCATTCTTTTCTCTTCATTTGACGCACGGAAGAAAACTTATGAATTTATCTCTCCAATCACGATGAGTAAAAATGGATATCGGTTTATTATAAGGGTTGATATCATGTTAACATTGAATCCAATCGGTATATGACGTAGATTCTTTGCACTTTTACCTTCAGACTTCAGATAGTAATGTAAAAGTGTGATTCTCAGTGTTTCGTGATGGTATCTTTTCACTGTCAGGTCAGTGTCAGGTCAATGTCAGGTCAATGTCAGGTTAATGTCGTATAAGTATCAGGTCAATAGCATCCATAAACAGGAAATACTGATTGTTTGACTGGGAAGATAAAACATACGTCTTGTCAAAATTTCATAAACAATCATATATCATGATAACGTCATGTTAACACCAGGTCATACACATTAAATCTTGTCAGTTAACTTAAGACAAAAATGCGAAAATGAGGTTTCAGCTCTGTGATGGAAATGTTAGGTTAATATCAGGTCAATGTCAGGTCATTGTCAGTATCAGTTCACAGACTTGGGTGTAGATTACGTCATTTCTCTTTCTAGTGTTGTTTCGGTTTCATGTTAGTATGATTTCGGTATCGCATAAATGTCAGGTCAACACCAGGTCAATGTCAAGCCAATCGCAGTCGTAAATATAGACAAATCTACCGGGTTGTATAACCTGAAGTTTAAACGTGATATTATCATGTCCGTATCAACACTTTCTCATGAAAATGTCATGTAATTGTCAGGGTATAAGAACATCAACAAGAACTTGTATTCCTATACACGAATCATGTAAATGCTTTTGTTTGATTGTATCACAACGTGTTGATTCAGTCCGTTGACAAATTCTTGGGCCGTGTGTCAATGTTTGCATTTGACTAAACAAGAAAGAATTCAAACAAACACAACGTGTATCTTAGATTAAGCATGTGAGTCTACTGATATAAACTGCACTGATTCTTGGTAATCAGGATACTCCTGTTATGATGTTAAAAAAGAAAGAATTGATAAAACGTGTCGAATGCGTCATATAGCGCAAGCATGTACGGTCGATCCGCATTTACCTGTTTAATCTCTGGTTGATGTTATCTCCAAATGCGGTGTGCTATGGCTATAGTACAAACGTCTCGGACTCATTCTCAGCATTCTTTACGATGACGCGGATCAAACCGTAGTTCACATTCTGTCCGCGTGGGGCGCCACCGTACACTACAGCATTTCGTCTATTGTTACACACAGTTTAATTAACTGCCGTAATGATATTATAGTATTGTTATAGATGGTTAATTATGATTAAGTTAAGAAAGCAGTTCCGTAACTGATAATGGGAAAATATACATCCTGCACTGAACGGAACAGCAGAACACGGAACGCGGAACAGAGATCTGCGTAGCGTGCGCACGTCTCTTATCGGTGCTAGCCCGGGGTTTTCGGATCTTTCGAATTGAAACGGTCCGATCTAAGATCAAAACGCTATTGGCGTAAAGAGAATCAGTTTGTTTGTATTTATTTTTAAATTCAACATCCCCCTGTCGGATTTACAATCGTCTCGTTCCGTTTTCATCTCGAACCTCGAACCGAATGAATTTTCACCCGGATTTGAAAAAAACCAAACGCGTTTAGTCTGCCATTAAAGCTATACATTTGATTTTTGTTATTACTCGGTTTGAATTCAAATCTACCTGTTTATCTATCTGTCTATCTATCTGTCAATATATCGAACTATCTATCCATCTATCTATCTACGTATCTGTCCATCTGTCTATCTATCTATCTATCTATCTATCTATCTATCTATCTATCTATCTATCTATCTATCTATCTATCTATCTATCTATCTATCTATCTATCTATCTATTTATGTATCTGTCTATCTGTCTATCTATATATCTATGTATCTGTCTATCTGTCTATCTCTCTCCCTCTCTATCTATCGATCTATCCTATCTCTCTATCTATCGATCTATCTATCTCTCTATCTATCGATCTATATATCTATCCATCTATCTATGTATCTGTCTATCCGTCTATCTATCTATCTGTCTAACTGTCCGTCTATCTATCTGTCTATCTGTCTATCTATCTGTCTATCTAAAGTTACACACAATCAATATTAATTGAATTTACTATTAGTAAAATAAAATTGGTTCCCGTGAATATTAATTATTTTCTTCAGTTATGCATTAACTGTACAAGAAGCGAACCGGTTAACCTTAATGAAACCAAATACTAATAAATAAACTGAAGGTTTTTCACATGATGGCATCAGGCATGGAATCTGAATAATGCGAGATAGGAGCTTCGTTCTACGTCAACGGTCTATGATTTTCCGCTCTTCCTTG
The DNA here is from genome assembly GCA_022114935.1 of Leptestheria dahalacensis. Lineage (NCBI taxonomy): Eukaryota > Metazoa > Arthropoda > Branchiopoda > Diplostraca > Leptestheriidae > Leptestheria > Leptestheria dahalacensis. The sequence continues at coordinate 12,762 of JAIQCU010001052.1, read as the reverse complement.
GAACGTATCTGCGGACCTGTCAATCAGTCAATCAATCAATTAACCAATCGTTTACTGTTAAATCAATGAATAACCACTCCTTACCAATGATTCGATGACAATACTATCCATCTAAACAGAGGAAACAACTGCCAATGACGTAGATCAAATTAGATTTCAACTTTAGATATGCAATATTGATCACATTGTCGCAATCCAATACCGAAATTGTGCAAGGGTGCGTCATTGCAATTTAAAAAAATATAGTATTTTGTATTAAATATTAGCATTCTTAAACATGTCACAACAAAATATGTTATATATAAATGATTAATACTTATATAATATTATTTACAAAATTATATTTGGAATTTGGCGCCAAAGAGGTATGAATCACCGGAAGTCGGCGACTTGTATTTTTTGGCGGGCTTTTTCCCTTGTTATTCAGACAATTGCGTTAATGAAGGTAATAAAACTTGAATCACACGTGTACTTGTCAAACCTGCTTTGTTTTTCAAACTTGCTCTATCAAAATGAATCAAATGTAAAAAGTGTCGAGCGTTTCAACGCGATCGACGTAAGGAGTCGTAATCGCGCGTCGAATTGCGTAGACGGATGCAAGCCAGGATCTGGTGCCGGCTTTTCATGAATGGAACTCAAACGTTCGTTCTCGCGCCCCTGATAAGACATGGTGGAAGCGTATAAAATGAAAATGGAACCATCAACCGGATCGTAGTATTTTCCAAAGTCTCAATTAAAGAAGACCTGGAAGGCAGAAATTAAAGAAATTATAATTAAACATAACTACTACTAATCTTTTTAAAACAAAATGGAAACGATGCGACTTGCTCAACTCGTATTGGTCTTGACATCAGGTAATTTTTTCTCCAATGTCTCTAAATTAATTTGTTTACAATAATTCTGCCATCCTTTGCCAAGAACAGTTTAATACTATGATAGATAGTATTAATATACTAATAAGGTTAGTTTAATTCTAATAACCTACATATATTATCGTTATATACTTTGTTATATACTATTAGTCATTTGGGAAAATGCGGTAATTTTTAAGTTGCGTTTTGAATTGCAACTGGAATTGCAACATTAGTTGCAAAATCCTGGAGAAAATTCTGATTCAGAAAACTGGCAACGTCGGAAGTATTTAATTACTTGAAGATATGAAGTTGACGTTCGTACAATAACAAAACCAAAATCCGATGACGATTTGTATGAAACGCGTATTTTCTATCAATGCGGTATAGGTTTGCCCGGGATTCTAGCTGCGCCCACGTGCTCGTTGGTAACCGCGCCGGTATGTCCGCCGACACCAAGCAGCTCGGGATTCTGGGTGAATCCTTGTGACATCGATCGCCATCCTGATGGCTGCCATACGTCGGAAACTGAAGTTGCCACTTATATGTACTTTTATACCAATGATGTACTAGACAAGCTGATTACCCTGAAGGACGACTTCGTACGTCTGACGTTAACATTTATCTCGTTTCCGCAACGAGTAACGCTTCCTTTTTTTAAATACTGTAGACGAGACAGTACTTCAACAAGAATTTCGTCTGCATGGTCAACGAAGACGATCTAAACCATTTCAACTGGCTTCCCATCTTCCCCGAAGTACCGAAACGCCCGGGGGCTCTCAACATGACCCACTTGCAAAGTCTGCGGGTAAGGATCCGCGTTTTGATCGTTTCCCTGTGCAGGTCGCAATAAAAGCTCCGTTACTTTATTCGTTTTAGATGTACGAGTCGCTTCCCATGCTCTCAAATATTGCGAAAAGGATGGCCGTCGGTCTCGAGCTTGTCACACGAGACATGGAGTATAACAGCGACTGCTTCAAGACAGATTTTTCAACTGTTCAAACTCTTTACATAAGGGTGAGTGAGACTAGATTTTCACGTCGCTATTGAAACATGTATTGATGGTAAATTTTGAAAATGCTCGAAGCTTTTCTTTAAAATAAAATCTGTTTTATAGATGCTCTGCCAGCTAGACACTGCGATGCAATGCAAGAACATCGCTTTCACCAGTAACCCCAACCGAACCATCGTGGACTGCCCCTCGAGTAGCAGTGCGAGAAACCAGCTGAACTTCCGGATTCTCAAGGAACTCGTCAATGTCGTCGAGTACGTGCAGCAGTTCTTCGGCCATTTCTCGCAGCAGAGGAAGTACGAGAGCAACCAGCGCTGCACGAACACCAACGGCTAACTATTCTAAGTGTCCAAATGCAGAAGATTGCTCGTTATGTAATGTAAGTATTTATTAACAGTTAATATCAATCTTAAAGATAACGTGTATTTATTGACTGTGCAACAGATGAATGTGATATCCAAAGCTCAATAAACTATCTGTTAATCGAAAAATGGTTCAGTTTCTGCCGCTAGATGGCAACGTAAACGTAGTCACGGAAGAAGAAAACCAAAGAGCAGTAGACCACAATACAGTATGACCTTAACTAAGAGCCTATTAAGATCCTATGAACTAGGAATCAAAGATTTATACAAGATAAAGATATAGAGGGACAGCTAAAAGAAATTATAAATCACGAAACAAATAAAATCATAGTCCGCTACTCAAATACAAAAAACCAATCAGGACTACAATACAAAATTATAGCACAATTCTAAACCAATTAAGTAATATTAGCGACATAAACAATATTACTTGTGGCTGTGTAATACAGATAGCAACGGTCGATCAATTTATAACTAAAATTTCAAAGAAAACGGGCATTCCAGAAAGCTCCTTCAAAACATGGAAAACTGAATTTATGAATTTAAGTCTAATTAGGTTAAATAAATATAAGCAAACCTACTCTTCCAGTAATAATACTAACAGAATTAACCTTTGTGAACTAAAACATAAAATAGAAGAAGTCCAAGAAAAATGTCATTACTACAGTAGACATCTGGCTGGCTGGCATCTTTCGACGAACATTCGCCGTTGGTGAGGCACTTGACGCAGGTGCTGGACTGCGTGTCGCAAATAGGTAACTGAGGAGTTGAACAGTCGGCAGTGGCACCGCATTGGACGCATTCACCTGTTACCGCGTTGCAAACTGGAGTAGCACTGGAACACTGACTGCTGACAGTGCATTTGGAGCAGACCTTGGTACTTTGGTCGCATACTGGAGTTGTCCCCGAGCAGTCACCATTTGAAGTGCACCTGGAAACTGAAGACGTGCATTGAGGTACTTGAGACAGCGATGGAGGGATGCAGGATACTGTCTTTGTCGAGGTTGTCGATGCAGTCGACGTAGTCATGCTAAAGAACCACCTTGGATACCAAGGGAAGGATAGTCTTGGAATGGAATACAGTGGCGGGTCTTGCCTCACTCCTTTCCAGATGACTGAATTGAGGTAAAAAAAGACACAAAAAGCCATACTGAATTAACGGACAATGTGAATAACAACAAGCACTGTGCGCAGACCTGCTCTCATAGTACTTAGATAGGGTCTTTTTTATTGCTATTGAAGAGTTCTATAGGACGTTGTTTAGTAATCTGTGGTATCAACATGGAAAAGACTGTTCACAACTCCCTGTCTTACTGACTCTATCAAACTTCAGCGGCTACCAACCTACTGACTTGAAATCTCAAAGAAATTCACACTATTAAAATGTATGACGATGACGAAAGTAGCTTACCTTTTTTAGGGATAAGCTATATATGATAATCAAGAATTCTATAAATTAGTTTAGTACAGTGAAACTAGGAAGATCGTCAATCTCCTAGTTTGATTACCCGTCGACTTGAGACGAATCGACAAATTCCAGTGCTCCGAAAGCGCCTCTCTCCGAAGAAGGGCATGAGGTGAGTGAAGTGACACCAGCTGAAGGCGCCAGGCAAGTAGGAGTCACAACTTTCGTATAATTCGGGAAAGAAGCATGGAGAAATACTACAAGTAGTGGTATGTTATGGCGGTGAAATGCCTGATTCGCGTGCGGCGACACTTCGAACGAAGGATGAAGATACGACTGGTGATTTACCCAGTTCAACTGCTCGTCTGCATAGTAACAAAGAAGTATTTCACTTTAACTGTTGCTGTACTGAAACGTTTCAGTAGCTGATTCATACCTTTCAGAGGTCCGTATACGGCTGGCGACGCAGGCCTTGCGTTTCGTTGTCCGCAAGGGAAAATGGAATGTTAATCAAACTCAAATCAATAAATATCTAAACAGGTAATAAAAGGAATCTAGCGACAAACATGGACACAAGAAGGTCGATTGAACTATCCATAATTACAAAAGAACTTGGGTTACCATAAATAGCCGTGCAAGCCAACGAAGTTGGCAGAGCTCATCTCTGATCTGAGAATATAATTTATTCATCCTTCTTACTTGCTTTCTTAATGTGCTTCATCCTGTAATGGAGAATCATTGAACTTACTCAGAAAACGTTGAATCCAAATTCACCTTATATAGAGAGAGCCAATTAACTTAATCAAAGTTAACCAAATGAGCAGGAAACTGAAATACGGTCAGATCTGTCCGGAGCATTTTGCTGGTTTCGAAATTCTTCCTTGTAGAATTGTAAAGATATTCCCTGGGGCTTACTACTTACTATTGTATTGTACGTCTAAAAGCCTTAGCACTTTTAATACTGTCACAGCCTGATCGCCTGTGAAGTGAAGTGTGACGTGGTGAGCCGATGAAAGTTTGCGAACTAGGATTTGTGACGAATTGTCAGGCAGTAGGCACAGAGCCGAGTGCCAGGAAAGACGTGTATATCACTTGCGTATTTTTGCGTTTTTTTTTTGGTGTATGGTTATATTGGTGTATGCGTGCTGGTAACTTGCGGATTTGGTAAGAATTGTAAATTTCAGTTTATGTAAATGTATCCTTACATTTATTAACTTATTAAGAAAATTAAAAAGCGGAGAAGCTGAATAAGCCAACACACAACACTAGCACTTGTTTCAATCTTAACAAGCCGGAAAGCAGGGAAATAAGGACATAGATTATTATCGGATTAATCCTACACCTCCCATCCAATAAAATGAAATCTTCCTTTTTCTTCTTATGTATATATAAAAGGACTTCTAAAAGGGATTATCGGCTGAGTGGCAAACTGTTTTACTGGCCACGAGTATGGAATTGTCTGATGACCGCATTACAAAAAGCAGTCCCATTTGGACTCACGACGCAAGCAATGTTTGATCCGCAGTCGGAGTCGTCCCTACATTGCGAGCACCTTAACGTTGTTGGTGAGCAGAACTTTAAAATATTGTCTCGGCAGTCAGTAGGATCGAGGCACTGTACGCATAAACCCCTTCCAGTTTCACAGAATGGGGTAGGAGATACGCATTGGTCATTGGCGGTACATGAAGCTATGCAGCTGCCGGTTTGTGGGTCGCAGAAGGGTGTTGCAGAGTCCGTACAGCCAGAACTGGTCACACACTGCACGCATGCACCTGTTGCAGTGTTGCAGATCGGAGTATTGCCGGTACATTGACTGTTGCTGGTGCATTTGGAGCAGACCTTGGTGCTGGGGTCACATACTGGTGTTGTGCCGGAACAGTTGCTATCCGCGGAGCAGCTGCCAACCGTCGAAGGACAGTTCGGTATGTTGAGCAGCGACGAAGGGATGCAGGACAGTGATGTTGTCGAGGTTGTTGATGCAGTCAAAGTGGCCAGGCTATAGAGTGCCCATGGAAACCAAGGGAATACTATCCTCGGAGCAACGTGGATAGCTTCATCCATTTTCCTGAGATAAACATACAGGTTAAACAGCAGAATAGAAGTAGATTAAAGCCATTGAATGTCAAGTCATTAATCAGATATAGGGATATTACACTTTTGGCAAAACTCGATTAGGTCACAATCAAAGTTTAAACTGTAAGACATGGGTAAAAGTCACCCGTTTATATTAAACCTTCATCGTATAAAGTAATATTAAAACACCTAAAATTTTACTATACTATTCTTTATGGGCACCTGTAGCGCCATTGTCTACCGTTTTAACCAGAACTTTGAATCCCGAACAAAGAGTCTAATTTACCCACGAGAGAAGGAAGAATCAAGATGCTCGAGAAGTTTTAGAATCGCTTCTCTTCAACGAAGGACACGGAGTCAGTGTGCTGACACCAGCTGAGGGTGCTAGGCAAGTGGGAGTCACCACCGTCGTAGAAATGGAAACAAAGCCACCAAGAATCGATGCCAACGGCCGTATTATTCCACGAGCCAGTAACGCCTGGTCCGCTCGTAGGATGTCAAACGACGGACGAAGAAATGCCGGTTCCTGACCGGCCCATACGAACCGCTGGTCTGTAGAATCAACGGGATAGCCGGGTTAATTTTGTATAACGTTTTTACTGTCTAGAGAGATCATGATTTACGCTTGTGGAAATTTATAGAGATAGGGGTTACCTTGTTGCGGTTCAAGTATTGCTGGTGACACGGGCCTTGCGGAACAGATGATACGAGTGTTAATCAACGAAAGTAAATGGTACAAGCACTGAAGGTGCTCGTAATGAGCTCAGTGATGTGTATGCTATAGTATGGTAGTTATTAATTTCAAAGGAAACATCTAATATTCAGATTTCTTCTGTGAGATAGAAAGACGAATGCCAGACAGGGATTCTCAACCGAGAAATGTATCAACTCGCTACTATAAGCAAGAGCAAATTAGAAAATAGAAAGTTAACACTGCTTACATTATAAAGTACAATGTACACAGCCAACTGCTAGTTAGCGTTATCTCAAATATTGACTTATCACGGCATTAAGGTAGTCCTTAATGGATTACATAGAACATTAACACTAGGGTGTCATAGGTTGTACCTTTGGGAGCTGCAGTTGCCGTGGCCTGGGTTACGTGCAATTGAAACGCCGCTCTGTAGGACTACTGACCACGCTGCCAGCAATAAAACTGACATCTTCTCAGTTCTGATGGTAACCAGACGATGCATGAGGACGATGAAGTTGGCTTCGTTTATAAGGAGCCTCGTCAAGGTTATAATACCAGAAGTCTGCAGCCAGTTTTGCGCCCACGCGAAATCTTAAGTGAATATATACATCGTTATGACAGATATATACCTGTTTTGGTTGAATATACCTATCTGTATACCTATCTGTGCGTCTATCTATCTGTGGATTCTATCTATTTACCAATCTATCTGTGTCTGTCTATTTTACATATCTGTTTATCTGTCTTCCCATCTATCTGTCTACCTATCTATCTATCTATCTATTTATCTGTCTATCTGTCTATCTGTATATTTATTTATTTATTTATCTATCTATCTATCTATCTATCTATCTATCTATCTATCTATCTATCATTATCTATCTATCCATCTATCCATGTATCCATCTATCCATCTATCCATCTATCCATCTATTATCTATCCATCCATCCATCTATCTACCTATTCTATCTAATCTGTCAGTCTGTCTGTTTATCTATTCTACGTATAGGTTATTATGTTGCTGTTCCCTGTTCAATGTGTGCAAAACGCAAAAGTTTGCATATACTCAATACAATCAATTTTTCAAGGACAAAGCGCCCGGTAATTCAAGTTTCCAGTACTCCCAGAGGACACTGTAAGTTGAGGACAAATTGTCGAATTGTTTTCCTTCTAAGGAAATCGATAATTAGACTGTTATCAAATTCGCTCATCATCGTGTACGCCCGTCTTGTTCAATAATACTGGTAACGAAACAGAACAGCTTAATGCATTTTCCTGTTTTGCGCGTGCTGAATTGAACGTAGGCGTGTAAGGAATAAGGTTCATTACAACTGGATCTTCATGGGTTACTTCTAAGACTCTGGTAGTTTATACTTAATTCCAACATCAACTTTAAGTGGTATTGTCACCAGCTGACATAAAACAGTTCAAGTCAAGTTCACTATAGATCGATACACAACTTGAACTCCGCGTTTTTCATTAAGTTTTGTGCACAACGGTTTGTTAATTATATGTAATTATGCGCGTGAATAATAAAGCACAATATAATGAATAATGAGCTTGGCAATGAAAGAGGTAGCTTAGAATCCTAAACGCATCAGCAAAACTGACGACGAGTACTTTATAAAGATCTGGTCTTATAACAAAGACTTAAGTATTTTTTATATTCATTAAAAGTTATACAGACACGATTGATAATTAACTTCTATTGTGGCTTAGTTGCTGAAAGAATGCAATCGAGACTACATGGAAATATAACCCCGATTATAATGGATAATGGTTATCACTTCCTATTTTTCTACGTTAATTATGATGTAATTGTATTTATCACTCAGCAAGTCATTTTTTAAGCTAGACAAGAGCAGGTAAATTAAATCGCTGCAACTAAGTTTTAAGTGTCAACTCAAATCTTGCAACTCGTCGTCCTGCTCACTACATTAAAAAGAGTTTTCTAGTTTCAGTGTTCCTGTGTGTGAATCATTACTGCTGTTCTTGATAGCACTGAAATATTGTTGATTCAAACGGAACTCGTTCTATAAGAAAAACGTCCAGAAGAGTTTAAACGTTTATGTATTTTGATCCTACCGAGAAGAAGGTACCATCTATCAAAAGACTGGGGCGTTAAAAGGTCTAATTTTAGCATTGACAGACAACTTCCTTGAATAAGCAGTATACGAAATCATAAGCTTTCCAGTACAAGCCAATAAGTAGCATGCAGAGAAATTATAGGTACATACAGCTGTAATTTCAGGTTTACGCATAGGGTTTACCCGAACTGTAAGCTGAGCTGGAAAAGTATGGCGTTGTGTCATCAACTTGGTGAGTTTGGTTGACATATTCTGATAACATCATCATATGCTGAACAGTAAAAACCATCAGGACATTCAGCAAACTCCAGACACTGGATGCAAGCATTCAACCCTGGCTGGCATGTCTTGTAACCTTGTTGACTGTTTGCGCAAACAGTATATTATTAAGGCATTCTTAAGTGCTTGTTCAGCTCATTGCCGACCTGCTGAATTCTGTATCGGGCTGAGTTTAGACAATGCAGGAGGACGTGCAAATTTGCATTCTCTTTAAAAGTCAGCGTCGTGGTCTGAAACCAGATGTTGGCAAACTTGTTTTTAGCAGAAATCTGTCGAGTGGATTGTTGCTAGCTCGTTAGTGCAGACTTTATTTCATATCTTTATTATTTCAATGCCAATATGAACCCCGCCAGATTACCGGTTTCAACTATATGAAATCGGTGCATCACATAACCTGTCATCACTGACAGATATCCTTCAAAACGTCAACTAAATTGCGATACAATGTTTCTGCGATACCGTCTCAATTCAATTGTCAAAACCCGTTCTTCAAGAATGCGCCTAATCTAAGAGTGTCCATCTTTATGATTAATTGTAAGCATTTAGGTTTGATTGGAGTTCACCAGCACTGCTTTGATTTAATGAAAACAGCTTAGAAGCTGTTCGTATACGGTTGTTTCGTAACTTGATGGATTCTTATGGCTACACTCTGGCCTACAGAACCTTTAGATATCATTTGTGTATCGATTTTCAGGTTACTTTCGTCTGCACAGTCGAATGAAAGAAGGTTCGATATTCTTCGAGTAATCAGGTTAACGGTCCATGTTTAGCTGGGCAATCGAACTGAGAATCGAAATCCTTTGAGGGATCGAACTAAGAATCAAACGTCTTTGAATAAACGAATGGAAGTTCATGACTGGTCGAGAAATAGTTTCAAGATTTCTGATTCTTAGAGTAGAGTAATCGACTGAAACTCGATTTATGGATGAGTCTAAAGTAAAGTAAATAATGAAGTAAGTGAGTATGATTTCAGCCACTGATTTCAAGAAAAAAATTAAACTAATTGATATCAAAGCCTTCGAATAAACGAATCGCTAGTCAAGATCCTTCGAGCAATCGTCTCCGAAATTGATGATTCTTGGAGCATCGTTTCCAAGATTCGTGATTTTTCGGGCAGTCGGTAAAAAAAGTCGATATTCTTTAAGTAATTTAAAGTAAAGTAACTTAAGTAAGGGATTATATTTAGTGACTGACTTCGAAAAGAGTAAAGTAATCGAAATCAGAATCTAAATTATTACAGTAGTTGATTGAGATGGATTCATTTTATTAGATCAGCTATACTAGGAGTTTTATTATGCTATCGCCGGATTTATGCTAGAAAAGCAAGTTTGCCAGCTATTGGTTTCAGACCGTCACGCTGATGTGTTAAATAGATGTATCATGTGTTGACTAAATCTGTCGTGACAGATGAATGTGACACCCGAAGCTTGGGAAAGTATCTCCTGGCTGAAGTAGTTGTTTTTGTGCTCGCTAGGTGGCGCCTGACAGGATGTAGCACATTCGTACTTGAGCTCTACGTTACCTGAATTTGGTGACAGTTTTGTTTTCCTTGTCATTCTTACGGAGCAAGGTTAGTCACATGAAACCGTAAGCATATTGGTTTGATTCAATTAAAGCCAAAGGGGTGTTAGCCAACTATTTCATGTTCGTCGCGTGTGACGCTTATTTTAGNGCCATTATGTTTGTTTATCAGAGAAATCTCATGTTTTGTGTTTAATACAAATTGTTCTAAATTGGCAAACCAAACCGAAACTCTACCACTGAACAATTACATATCTCTGCAACACCTGTTAAGTCACTTTAAAAGTGTCCTTAGCATAAGTATAGTAACTTGGCTTTACTTTAATGCTTTATAGCACCTAATTTTTTCGGGGTTTTAATGCTTACAATAGAATCAAATAGAATAAGACATATCGTCAATTTAAAAGTATTAGCCTGTCAAGATCCTTATACTCCCCATGTTGTGCCATTAGGGTTAGGGTACACTAGGGAATTCTTTGATGACGTTGCTCCGAGACTTCAAAGCCCGTCAGTATATTACTTTCCACAAGCCGCATCTGCAATCCGGCCAGGTACACTCAACTATATCCTTGAAATCCTGTCATACTAACACATACAACATACGAAAGTTCCAACTAAATTGACTGAAGAACAAAAAATTGACCAGCAGCTGAAGATACCTTTTCATGCCCGTCTATATAGCCTTCATGTTAACGTCCAGCCAGCTGATGTGATTCATTTTGTTGCCATTTGTAGGACAGTTTGTGATTCCCACTCACCTAAGAGCCTGCAGCTGGTGTCAGTTCATGGACTCCGTGCCCTTCGTTGGAGAAACGCGATTCTGAAGCACTCGAGCGTCTTGATTCGTCCTTCTCTTATGGATGAGTTACACTCTGGCTTAGGATACCAAGTTCTGGTTGAAACGTTAGAGAATGGCACGTGATGCAAGGTCATCTCTTCAGCTTCTATAAATTACTATATAGTCAATTCTACCAATGTACCACCAATGATCAATGTGCAGATCCTACCCCTTTCTGTGGTACCAGCACGGGTAAACGCGTGCAGTGCATCTAACCTTCTTAAAACCTGCAGTGTAGGCTTTTTGTACCCTTCAGTCTCTACATTCATTGCGCATTTTGGCAGGTCATCTAGCGAGCTATTGATAAAGCGTTTACTTTGTTGGTTTTCGTAAGCTGTTACCTGAAAATCAACAATAATTCCCCCCCCCCAGATTTCATAATAAACGTAAGCAAATGCTGATGAAATTTTAGTGCAAGAAAGAATTAAAGTGAAGCCAATGTACTTCTTAGGGTGAAGAAATCTCAAAGCGACTGGTTTCGGAGGAAATTACTTACCATGTTCACACTGCTTAGACACGAAACCAACGTTTCAAAGGAATTCATTTCCTCGAGCTATTGTTCCGAGACATCTCTCAACAACGGAGGTCAAATAAGGTCACATTGCCATTGACTGGGAAACAAACCAAAGGTTTTTCTTTTCTTGTTGAGAGCAGAGGTGTACACGATGGCGGCGATGGATTCTCGTCAAATCGGTTCTAATTCCGTTCAAGAAGAACCTTTCACGGAAATTACGTACTGGAACGATTTCCATAAGGTCTTCGAAGGACTGGAACCTAAAGAAGCAGACAAAGCATTTCAAGTAAGGACGAATCTCAATCTGTTAGAAGTACTTATTCCATGATAGTAAATCATAGTAACTATAATTTAAGTTATTACTGGATTATTGAGAATGGCGTATCGGTAAAAGTTTCTGTGTTGAAATTGTAAATTCTGGTAGAAATATCGATATTGTATCGATTGAAATATCAATATATCCGTGTATATGACATAGATAACGTACTTAATAACAATGACATACAATAATATAGTGCGTTGAAATCAATATGAAAAAGGTCCAACAATGTGCCATGATCTCCGAAGTATTTGGACCTATCAAGCAGACGACATCCAGATTCTACAAACCGAGAAACCCGCACCTGTTAATGGCCCTCTGCGTCACCGAATATCCCTGCGACAAGGTTCAATCTAAGTTTTCTTTAATTTGAATAGAATAACAATTTAACTCAGTATTCTTGTATATGTATTAAGTTTGACATTCTTGTAAATTGCAAGCTATTTTTATGCCCTGTTGATAGGATGATGTGACTCTTCAAGAAGTCGCAATTTACTGCCACAGCAAGGACCTTCAGCATTTCCAAAACTACATAAATCAGACCGAGGTCATTGATTTCCGCAAATTCGTCATCTACCTGGGCAACGATGCCGAACTGTCCGCAGCGCTTGAACATTCGGCCAAGTTGAGGGGCGGACAACTTCTGGACTGGGATTCTTCATCCGTACTGGCACTAGACCCCCGAAAAGCACTTAACTTCGAATTAGGGTAAAATATACCTTCAATGTTTGAAGTAGAACCAAGAAAAAAATACTGTTTCCTCCATGTTAGTTGCCATGACGATGTCTATTGCCGCCCACTGCAAC
>JAIQCU010001051.1:0-25776 GCA_022114935.1 Leptestheria dahalacensis | reverse complement strand
ATTCCCGGCGTTTTCGCTAGAAACCAGCCTTCTTATAAATATTAATATTTTAATAAATCACGGTGTGCCACCGCCAGATGTATTAATCATTATAGTAATCAATTTTACTGTTCATTTAGAGGAACAGAAATTAAAATTAGTGCATTCGACAGATCCCGTTGAGAAATCACCGAAAATCACAAAATAATCATTGGCGTCTTGTAATTATCCATTTTAATCACGAAATATAAAAAAAATCAAGGAAGCTCGTACGCTTCCATTATGAGTTGCCAACCCCTCGTTGATAATTTTTCGTTTTATTTGAGGAACAAGACAATTTTGCAAACAACTGTTCGTAGCTCAGAAGGCACCTTGCCGGACTGGAAATCCAAATGTTGGGAGTTCAAACCCCGACAGCGTCAGAATTTTGTCAACTGTCCGTTGCAGTAAAGCGTCTGAATTTTTCCGTCGCAAAACCAGCGTAAAACCATTTTTCGACTGAAGGAGGAAAAGTAAAATCCCCTGAAACTCGAGTGAACGATAAATAGGCCGTGATACGGAGTATCTACGGTCTATAATAATTGGGTACGAGTAATAAAAACATGTTTTTTGTGTATGGAACTGAGGCATTCCGCGGAAACGGAAAAAGCTACACTTATGGGTATTAAGTGTGTAGCACGTATCAGCTGAAATACTATTATGATAGGATTTTATATGAAATCCTTCGTACTGAGGACCACAGTCAAGCGTACGATAACACGCAGCAGCGTAAACACGGGTGAGAGCCTCATCCGGCTCCATTCTGTGCACATCCATTCTCCTGAATATTGATTGCCTAGCTACGAGCCTCGACCAATCAGCGTGAGGCTAAAAGTGACGTCAGTGGGTGCACATCCAGCCGCCGTAACAGAGAAGAAATGATAGAAATTGAAATTCAAACAAGTGCGCAAATCGCCCATTCTTCTAGCTTAAAAAAAAGTCAAAAGATTTAAAGAAAATTTCTGACGCCACGGATTTACTGTTAAAGCGAACCGTTGCTTAAAAAATTGAATAATAAAAAGTGAATTAGGTGGCAGCACTAGTGCCGTTCTGTGTTAACATCAACATGGCTGACGCGGAAAGGTAAGTGATCTTGGAAATAAGTTCTAATATACTCACACTCGGTCATAATTCCACATTTTTAGTTATGGTAGGGCCCGGTATATTGATCCTAGTCTCTCGTAGAAATAGTTTTAGCCCGATTCGCGGGATATTTTTCCAGTAGTAGGAAAGAGCCTGAAGCTGCTTAGTCCAGTTCGTGTTGATGTTACATTACTTAAAATCCCACACAGTATACAAGTAGGAAGATTTCATTAACTTTTATATTTCACAATCCCCAACCACAACAGGATTCTATTCAACAGCAATCTGTAACTAAAGATTATGAATAGGGGCTGGAATACTCGGTGGAGCAAGGGAGCCTAAATACCGGAAAGCACGTTAGAAAAGGAACTGGGCACACTTCCACCTGCAATGGCAGCACCAGTTTATATTAAAGAACTAAGGATACAGGTAAATAAAGTTTACTACAAATACGATTTGTTAAATGATAAATTTTGTTATAGGATCACTACTTCGAAACGAAAGCTCGTGCGTCAAGAGCTCGTCCCAAGCCTCGAGGCATTTCGGACTTGCATTTCGTTGCAAAACCAGTACTCGCAAATAAGAAGTGACCATAGGAAGAATACTAAGTACAACACTTTGAATCTGGCGTGAGAAATAATACTTTATAATTTTTAACCTCAAGAAACATCTGTTCATTAAACAAACTAAACTCGATAAAGATAACTTTTCCAAGTACGCCCGCATGAAAAAGTCCCACTTCAAGGACAGGATGTGTATCGGTAAAACATCGGTACTACAAGTGGAACTGACCGTACAAAAGTCCAGTTTGAGCAGGCCCTGATCGTCCTATTACTGCTCTGTGACGGGCGAAGTTTGCAACATTTGCGCCGGTAAAAGATTGGTCAAAGACCGTTAGTTGAGCGATTTCATTGGCATTTATCAGGTTACCGAACGGTTTTTATCCGTTACTATCTAAATGACATATGTAGGGTCTGAAAGGTCTTCCTCCGATCTCTTACCGGTCCGGTCATATTGCCGTAGTTAATGATAATTAATTGCATTTGCGTAAAAATTTTATTGCATTCACCACGTTTCAAAACATCTGAACTTCGCGCTAACAGTCAAACAAAGATACTTGGGAAAAAAGCAGATTTGTTTGTGCACGCTACATGATGTTTTAGGCTTACGTCCCGTTATACTGGATACAGTGCAAACAGAATGAATTAAGGTAATTGTCTTGTTTACGGTGGGGAAATTTTTGACTGAGGTCGAAGTGTAATCGGCGCGTAATGGTGAATTAAGATCTTCCACGACGACGGGTACCCCACGCGTATGATCAACGAATGCGTTCTGTTCGCAAACTCAGAGGAAAACCTATAGAAAAAAATTACTTTATTTACTTTAAAAGAGACACTTCATGAAATGAAGGGCAAGAATTTTAACTATAACTTAATAGTATGACGAATTAACGCAATGTAAGGCTGCCAACACTTGCCTTATTAAGTTTCCGCCTTCCTGTGACAACAGCACTAAAGTGCTCGACAGTTCGCACTGTAACAGTAGAATCCCTGTGAAACAAAATGTTTGTTAATCTTGGAAAAAAGGCGTGGATATTACTTAAACACTTGCCATGATACACCAGCAAAGTCCCGCTCTCCCACTATTCCCGCTGGGTAACACGTCACAACCGATGCTGGGTTGAGATTCCTCCTAGGATGAAAAGATTAAACAGACAATGAAGTTGAATGACATTGTTAAAGGAAACATTCATTTCATCTGCATAGGTTGTAATTTACTCATGACTGTAAAGGGTAAAGAAGCTGGGCCAAGAGAGAATTTGAAGGATGGGGCACGCTTTCAATGCGCAACTCAATTTAGGTCCAAGAGAGAAACACTGATGAATTAATTAAAAGAACACAACAAGATGTACATGGTAGTGTAACGTACCATAACAAAGTCTTTCGCGACTTGATCAAGAGAAACTAAGACGAAATCCAGTCTCCGTCGAGTTTAACGCAGCGTTGGTAAAGTGGGCAGCATTGCGTTGCGAGTGGCTCCTGTTAGATAAAACAATGAATTTTTAATGACGAAACCAGATGCCAAAAACTGAAGCTTAATTATCTAACACTGATGAATAAACGTTACGTTACCTTGTTCTGAGATCGAGAATCTTAACGTGCAAAGTTACGGGGGCGCACGCCACAGAAATCATCTAAATGTTAAAACATTGCGAATATTGTTACATCAATCAGCAAACAAGAAACTACGTACAAAACAAAGTTTTCCTTCTTACCTTGCCTAGTGTATGACTTAAATGTCAACGAATGTAATTGCGGACAAATGCAATTTCGGGGATCGCCAAAACATACAAGACGTCTGCTCTCTGCGAGTGCTGACGTCAGAATGAGGCGGAGCTTCGCGGAGCTCTTCTTTTTGCGCAGTCACTTCCGGTTTCAAAAATAGTCGATCCAGTTTTTAACATATCGATTATGTAAACTAGTCACTAAAAAATATTACATTAAACTAAACTTAGTATTAATATTATTTTTATTATTCTTATTTAGTATTAGTATTAATATTATACATTTCAAAAAGAAACATTGCTTAATTATCGATATAGTTAACTAAGTCGATTCACACGCAGGGTACGATAATACACCTAATGCATCATACGAATGTGTTTAAACGAAAACTTAAGATACAATAAAGATATTAACCGATTCTTGTAACTTGCCTCCCATTTCACAAGTTCTTTTCACATACACTAGCATCACAGGCAAGCTGCACCCGTATAAACTGCGAATAAATTGGCATTATTTCCAGTCAAAAGAGCGAGTGTTTCTCGTCCGGACGCTCATCGCAGACCTTGTGAATCACGCATTCCAAAGCTTAAATGCATTTTTTTCTCTTTTGAATTCAAATTTTGATTTTTAATGTTTTATGAGTGTTCACCATCTATTAGTTCACGAAAAGAGATTCTGCTGCTGTTTAGAGACCAAGAGCAGGATTGCTTTAGTGGAATTAGTTCTTTTTTTAAACATTAGTTAAAGGCAGTGCATAAAACCTCATTACAATTTCATCACATAATTTACATCTTGGCGATACTTTCCGTATAAGTACCGTTCTTGTATCGTTATTTATGCGGCATTTTCCCGTCAGAGTACCTGACGCTACACTGTCCCTGATTTCGGTTATCGTTCGTTCCTGTCCCGGATCAGAGCCGGTAAAAATCCGGTTGTCTGTAATCTGAATTTCACCGGCCACAATCCGTAACGTTGCTGATTCTTGGCTGATAGAGTACCGGTAATCGGACGGTAACTGACCGGAAAAGTTGGACTGGCAAAATACCGGTAAAATACATGTTTCCAAGGAACGACTTTTTCATGCGGGCGCAACTTTATAAACTGTTTCACATATTGGACCGTCGGCCACCCACGACGAATTAAGATGACACATAGTTGTCTCAGTTGCATATCCTTGGATGCAAAAAGTGGCTTCAAGATACTGAAACACTACTAGATGATAAGATAAAACGTAGTGTTCAGTAGGTCCATTATATTATGTGCATATTTATTACTAAATGCATATCAGCGTAAGTTGGTTAAACATGTGTTAAGGATGTTAATATCATCTCGGGATATATTCCGTAGTACTGGTGAAGGACGCAGAAACGTAATAGTGCACTAATGCACTTCGCGGTTGCTGAGATCATTTTGCTCGTTAAATTAACTATCAAGTAAATTTTCGTTAACTTGATATAAAGATGAGTATAGCCCATCTGCTGCACCTGTAGTAGTCTTCGCCAGACCTGCTTCTTTGAGACAGCCATTGCAAACCGCGAAATGGTAGAATATATTAGCCATGTTAATGTTTAAATATGATAGCGGTAACTTGTTACGCCCCGCTATGTCTGCGATATACTGCGGACCCAAAGTCCCTAGTAGGTTCCTTATCGCTGACTTAGCTTGTTAATTTATTCTACACGAACGCCCAGTCTGTTGAACGTTAAACAACCGAACCAATAACGAAACCTATTAAACCTTAATATTAATTCTTACGATTGTTGTCAAACATTTTCATTCATTGTTACTAGCACGCAAATGATCTATTGGCAAACGCAAAATTGACTATTAAACCGTCACTTTATTGCCTGGTTACATGAACGAAATACTAGGCTTGCATGGACAACAGCTCTAGCAAATACAAACTTATGCTGGGCCTTCACAAATAAAGGCTCTTGAAGAGTTGCAGTCGTCATCGTCCCATGTGTAGGTCCCAGGCTTAGATAGCAGCATACAGTCCTGAGCATTGTTGTTTGGTTGTTGACCTCCAGCCCAGTTAGCGTAACTAAATCTGTCACCAGTGGATGCCCAAGTCCATGTTCCCTCTGCCATAATGTCACTTCCAGACGTCCAGAAACCAAATACGTTACACACTTCCAAACCTACAAATACCAATCATTTACATAAAACGACGTAACTTGAAAGTGCGTAACAGTGATATCATGTGAGCAATTCATCTGTGCAAACTGCGCCCGCACGTTTCAGGATGTTCTAACTCTCGGACCTGCTACTTAGAAAATAAATGTATGCGTCTGGTGTATTATGTATAAACAGACATTATGAATATCAATTTAGAAACATGTTTTTTTAAAGTTTCTCTTCACATTGAGAAATCTTACCGGGTGTTTCGCTAATAAAGGCTTCAAGGACAGTTTGTTCCTGCGCACTTTCAATACTGACAAGCCGAAAGTTGGGGTACGCCGTGTTGTTGCGGCAAATTTCGTTAGCCGTGCCCCAGTCCACCTGAAATATTTGTACCTTAGTCTCGACTTTGTAATCTATGGCGTAAAAAAATTACCTGAATGTAAGAAAAGCAATAGCATTTTGTGGCAACAGATGAGCACGTGATGTCTTTAGCCAATTTTGCAGGACACTCCCCTTGAGTTCCATGGAGGATTCATGAAGAAATTGAAAAGTGTGTTTCAAAAATGTAAAATGTAGAACTTACCGTAGACGAAGTTGACCAACACCAGCGACACTAACAGCTCTTTCAACATTGTGCAAGTAGTTCTCGCTTGGAAGAACAAACGCGATTGGTACAAAGGCACAGAAAGGCTCTGCTTTATAATGCAACTTAAGCGTGTCCAAAAGTATGGGAGATAAGATTCTCCTCGTTTAAACCGAAATCCTAGACTTATGTCGGGTGTGTGGTGTTGCAGGGAAAGGAAAGATTAAAGTTTCATCTGAACGGTATTAGCTAAGATCTTTGATATAGATTAGTGTAAGAATTACTGAATTTTACAGCACTCGACCCGAAGCTCGTAATGCTGGCTTAACAAAGCCTATACATACATATATATATATATATAGGTAGAATAAATACCTACTTCTGTAGTATTTTTCACAGAAATTATAGTAGTAACAAGTAATCAATTAAACCTGTGTTACTCTGAAAGCTATACAAAATAAGCCAATTACACGACTTGTGGCGGTATAATCGAGAACACTTAAGTTCGGGAATCAAAATATGCAATAACTAGACAGTACGTATAGTTTGCTTCATTATCATGCAACGTTAGTTTGATATAGAATGCCAAAAAGGCTAATATCACTGAATATTCACCACTCTCGTTATTATCGCTGCATTGTTATCGCGTATCCATCGCTTTTGTCTCTGAATTAACACAAGAAAGATGAGCGTGAAAAAGCTTTTGAATTAGAAAACAGCTCGAATAAGCTGCGAAGAAAACCGTATGGCTATAAGCCAGCTAGGCCAAATTCACGTACGTAAATATTTTTTATGATGCGTTACAAAAGAAGAAGCAAGTCTCGTGAGCATACAGAGAATTATGAACCTTTCTTTGTCTCCATTCATTTTTGTTACACCTCTCGATTGGTTTACGAATTTGAGAACTATACATTCAAGTGATTTTAAAAAATGTTGTCGTTATTTGTCATTGCCCTCGCGAATTCCTACAACATTGGTGTATTTCTGCATAAAGGTGTATTGTATTGTAAACAAAGTTTACAGCGGTGCACAAACATTTTGTAGCATATCTAAGCTGATGGTCCTTCGCAAATAAAATTTGCCACAGTTTCACACCAATAGTCATGCCACTTGTAATTGTAAGCTCTGTCCATGAGCAAACAGTCTTGAGGGCCTTCTGGCTGACCAATTGCCCAGTTGGTGAAGGTGAGGCGGTCGCCTGTTGAGGACCATACCCAATCTCCTTCTACAACGAGGTCGTTGCCTGCGGTCCAGAAACCATTCGATCTGCATACCTCCAAACCTAGGTAGCACAATTGTGTTTTTATCAGCAGACATGCATGTTATTTCGTGCGTTCTCTATAACTTCATTTTATTCACCCAAGCGTTCGTAACCAAACTTGTAAAAATCGTTCCTACATAAATGTTTCTACACGCGAGTCGTATACGAAAATTTAAAAATGATCTATTATGACTTCATACAACTCAGTTTTTCATCTGTGAGTTATATCTTATCTTACAGCTAACTACGATAATTTTAATTCTTATACATCGTATTGTCGGATGTCGTATTCGGAAGATCGTGTTCAATATGACGGGCTTTTTCATTTTAAGTGGCTTTAGCTATAGTAACATTAGCCTTACCGGGTATTTCGCCGATAAACCCTTCGAGGACATCTTGTTCCTGCGAGCTCTCAATGCTAACTAGCCTAAAATCGGGATGCGCCGGGTTACTACGGCAAATCGAGTCAGCCGTATTCCAGTCCGCCTAACAAAACGCATCTTACTTTTTTTGCAGGATAATATCTACTGAAACCGACAAGTACCTGAATGTAGGAAAAGCAGTAGCATCTCGAGGCGATAGGACGGCACGTGACATCTTTAGCCAAAGTTGCAGGACATTCACCTTAATTTACATATTCATTTTAACTAAAGGAAGCGAAATGTGATTTAACCAAACAAGAACGTACCGTAGGCAAGGCTGACCAGGAATAATGATAACAATACTTGTATCAACATTTTTGAAGCTCTTGCTCAGACACAAACAGCATCTGGTACTGCTGAGCAGTGCTAGCAAACTAGCAGTCTACACTTCTTTTTTATAATGCAAGTTCTGAACTGCGACCCTTATTCACTACGACGTTATGAGATTTGGAGAGAACTCCACAACTGCGAATGCGTTTTTTGCTGCACATTGATGCACAGAACTTCGGGTAATGGCACTGAACATTAAAAAGAAATGTAGTCGCCAGATCTTGGTTCAGGTTCTGGGCAACAAAGGTGTAAAAGGACAGAAATACTGAGGTTCTCAAATGTCATTCAAATTTCACTGACGATCGTGTCTGGGAATGAATATTGTGATTCTAGTTAAAAAGGAAATCTTCGCTAAAATACAATTGGAATTGCCTTAAATTACAATGTAGTCAGCTACAATCACAAATATTATACGTGAAACGACGATATTTTACCCACGTTGGTAAACAAATAAATTTAAAAAGCAACGAAAGTTTATTCAACCTTGTGCAGTTCGTTTTGTCTAGGCAAATGATAAAGAATGTAATTAGTATTTAGTAAATTCTCATATATATTCAAAGCTCAGACAGTACTCAGTTAATCCTTGATTTTTTATCCTTTTCCTGTTCTTTGAAATTAGAGCATGAACTTTCACGGTTTTTTTTCTTGTGATTAAACCTTGTAAGGTTCTAATGACGTTCTTAAATTTTCCTGGAAGCCTGCTTAACAGGTAATAAAAACCTTCAGACCCACTCTGCTCTACCATAGGTAAGAACGTCCACGTAACCATAAAAAAGAACGGGCTTGTGGCTGTATGGTCCAATATATGATAGTAAAATGGCCTTAAGCCTTTAAGCCACACTTTTATCATTCTCAGTACGTGCAAGATTCAGAGACTGCCCTACGAACCTTTTATTTTTAGGTTAAAACATTCTCTTGAATTCAAATAACGTTACGCGGGGGATTTTCCTCTTGTTTATTTTAAATAAATAATTTCGTTTGATGAACAACATTACTGAAATGCTTACGAAACTGGGATTCCCAAGAGCACCAGTGGCGTAGATATGAAACAGTGGTATTGAAAAACGCACTGGTACAATTTAACGCCCTTAATCATTGGAACCACTCCGCAGTATACATTATACTTTCGATGAATCGTATAGCCCAGATTGAAGACTTTTTCTTTCTTCTTTGCAATCCTTTCTAAATTTGAAGAATTAATTTTCACGTTCTGCTTACTAACTTACGCTATACTGTGTCCTTTTAAAATAGTGTTACTTAGCTAGCCAATCAATGACAGAAGAAACGAGAGTTCACACACCGTTTTCTACGAGCTGCTTGCGTGGCAGAAATATGACGCGATAAGCCTTCGTTTCTCTCGTAATGTGTCTTTTTCCATTAAATAATGCTACATAGGTACTACTACGCTGTCTTATGACAATTTAAATAGTCTTCGTCAGGGTTTTTTTTTGTTTATTTTCTAAATGAACAAGGTTTACCTTCAAAGTTAATTAGGTTTCTTGTCACGCATGTCGTTCTCCATGGAGCTTATGCAATCCTTCTTAATTACTGAACATTTCACATATCTTTCGCTATGCTACCCACCGTAGAACAATATACATGGTACGCCTGTCTCGGTAAGCCAAAAATACTACACTCATATAGTATTGCTTGCTTGTATACCGTGGGTCCAAAAAACCTTCCTGGTTCATTTATCGTTCTGTATAGGCTAAACGTATTCAGCATTACGATAAAACTGAAAAGAACACTTAGTCTTGTCCAATGTTGTTTTCGCTTTACGGTGATATGATAAACTGTATAAGTATCGGACCAAAGTACTTTACATTTTAGTTAACAATATAATTAATGATCCGTTAAGAACACGTTGTTTTTAGTTGGTCTACTGACTAGACGATTAAACTCTGTTTTATGTAAAATCTGTTACACCTCTCCGTTCTTCGCTCACTCTTCAAGAATTTCATGATATAAGGCTTGAACAATTTCAGTGCTACTTGATTTATTGAACTACAATGCCGAGGTTACAGTTGAAGTAACCATGTGTGCTTTAAGCTGCTCCTTCGCAAACATAGTGTCTGGGTGAGTTGCAGCTGTCATCGGCCCATTTATACTGGGCAACTTTAGATAACGACAAACAGTTTTGGTCACCACCTGCGTTGTCTGGTTGGTTTTGGGACCAGTTCAAGTAACTGAACAAGTTACCATTGGACAACCACAACCACACGTTCTCTTTTATGCCATCATATCCCGAGGTCCATACACCATCCTGTATAGTCAGCTCCAAACCTACAAGTACCATTCAGTTGTAGTATCAGTTATTGTTTAAGAATTTGCCTAATCATAGTAATGCATTATACGAGTCTCAGTATATTATAGATAACTACTTGTGCTTGATCTTTTAAAGATGTACGTTAATTGTATGTGCGGAATGACCACGGATCTAATCAAAGCAATAATTTGAATGTAACGAACTACTTACCAGGAATAGTTTTGATGAGATTTACAATATCATTTTGCTTTTGCTCGCTCTCAATAGTAGCAAGTCTATAATCGAGTTGCGTCAAATTACGGCAAATGATGTTGGCGTCGTACCAGTTCACCTACAATTGACCTTATTATCGATATTCTTATGAGAACTATCCAACTTTGAACCGTACCTGGGTGTAGGAAAAGCAATAGCAAGTCTGACCGGAAAGTTGGCAAGAAATTTCGGGACCCAAGCCTTGAGGGCATGCTCCTGGAAGCAAAAAAAAATAAGTAGCAGTGAAGCTTAATTTAAGAAATATTGTACCCAAGGCAGAGTTGACAGAAGCTCTCTCAAAATTTTTTTGAAGTTCTCCGCGCTGAATCTCCAAAGCGTGTGGTAACAAAACTCGAAGCACGCTTCATCTTTTATAGTGCGCGTAGGCTGTTCTGAACTATACCCAAGAATGAGATAAAAACCTACGCTTATCGGCTTAAATGTGTCTAGGCAACCGCTTCCATTTGACAAATGTAAACAAGCACATTAGCTTGATGAAGATGTGTTTACTTTTGAATCCAACAATTAAACGTGTCACTGTAGATGCATCTCGAGCTCGAAAAAAACAGGAGGTATTCGACTTGCTAAATTGTCGCTGGTTCCTCAAAGGATCAGTAGGTAATTCAACATGTTGAAATCGTCATATTCGCTAAGTCTCAAGAGATACCCGCGTACTAGTTTTCAAAGAAATTGGCAAATTTTTGTGTAATTTTGTGAGTCCCAGAAGTATTCGGCATATTAATCAGCAGTAACAGGGGTAACAAGTGCTTAGTTCAGCACCTCATCGACCTTCAGAATTTTGCTTCGGATTTATATTGCACATGTTATGCATTACTCTGCCGTTTATAGGCAAAACCATGTTTGCTAACGAGTATATAAATTCACAGGTCAAATTCGTACCCAGTAAGCATCGACGAGTTTTAAGTTTTATTTTTTTTTTCTTGTTAGGTTTTAATGACGTCTAAAATTTCCTGAAAATCGTTTAACAGGAATTGGGGCAGTAGACCCACTCTATCCTGCAAGTGTTATCAAAGATAAAGGTAGAAAATTTTAGAAATAAGTCGAACGGACTTGACCACCGATAAAACTGTATGGCCCTACGTTTGCTTAGAAGGGGGTCTTAATTGAACCTTCGATCAGACCTTTTTCATGGTTATCTTACGTGCAAGTTTCAAAGGTAGCCTAAAAAGTGTGTACTGTTAAGTTCCAACATTTCTCAAGAAGTCATGCTGCGTAGTTATGAATTTTCCTTTTTCGTTTGTGGGTGAGCTTTTAATTTCTTTTATGATTCCCTTCACTGCCGGCTTTGTTACTCCGTAGACTATGTTCCACAGGAGTAATATCAACGAACCGAACATTATACGTTTGTATTTAACCGTTCGTATGGTAGTAAACAACAAACAACAGTCGGGAAAATGTGATAACGGAAATACTCAAAGCAATGGTTTTAAGAGCAAAATTTTAATGTCGATTGTCCTTGTCTAGTTCCTTTCTCGCAACATCGTCGTACTGTTTTAATGGTCACCACGAAAAGCATCGTAGAAAACCGGTATACCATATAATTAAATGCCTTCTGCAGAATTGTTGCCATGCGATGTTTCACCCGGTATTGCTTGTGATAGATCGAATACAACAAATATAAAGTGAGACACCATTTCGAACTTTTCGAGTTAGTTATTTATGATTTAGAAAAAGGCAAATTTTGTCGTACTTTATTTACAAATATGAACAACCGGGATGTAATTAGAAAGGGTAGTAAATGTCCTATTCTTCTTCGTTATTGTGTAGTTGAGATCATTTTCCTTTGACAGGTGTAAACAAGATAGTTTACTTTGGACCGGTAGATTCAGTATTCCCGTATAGTTGATTTTCCTTACCAAAAGCAAAGACAAGAGGCTTCATAACAAACATACGGCAGACACTTGTTTTCCTCATTTCCTGTTATCTCTGTGGTTCCTGGAAGCACGCTGATACTGCGTATTTGCCTTGGTATGTCTACACCAAGATTCTCCACGTAACTAGCATCGATGCATAAACTTGCAAGTTCTGTAAGGTAAAGAATCATTAACGCTTACCACTTGTTTATGTTTCAATGCAGTCGATTAAGGTTGTCTGCAGTATTACTACATAGCAGCAATACAATAATATACAAGCTTCTATAAAATCATGTTTATGCATCGATTAAACCTTGGATTTTATTTTATTCGGTGCATTAAGAAGAGGACGTGGAATATCACACACCTTTTTTGCTTGTTGTTTGTCTCTGTTAGGTCTTACTGACGTCTGAAAATTTCCTGGAAATTACTTGATTAAGAACCTTGCGAGCCACTCTACCCTTCAAGTGTCATCAAAAGGAAATAATTTATACAAAAAAAACAGTGGAATTAACTATGGATACCATTTTATGGTCACAATATTTGATTAGACGGGCACCTAAGAGCTTGGACTAGACCTTTTTAAGCTTGTATGTACAAGATCAAAAATAGCCTACAACGTGGGCTCTTTTGAGGGTAAAAACATTTCTTAGAAATCATGCTACTCAACGATAGAATTTATAATTGTTGATTTAGCAACCTTAGAATAATAATCAACTATCTTAGGATTAAAACATTCATATTATAAACAAACATCAGGCAATCGCTGAGTTTAAGACTCATAATCATTAATACGTTCTCTATGCGACTGAAATTTCCCTGGTAATAGCTTATCGGGGATTTGTATAACTTTAGACCTACTTCGCCTTGTCAAATGTTATCAATTCAGTGAAAAATTGATAGAGCATTGCAATGGAAAAACTGTATACTTGATCAAATAAAGGAGATTAAGACCTTGCATCGGACCTATCTCATCCTTCAAACGCTTTTAATATAAAGATAAATCTACACACTGTTGTATGCAAAATATTAAGGCATTTATTTATGGTACCCAGGTTTAAATAATTCTTGTTTTCCGAAGAAAAATCAGTCGAGAATTGAAATTTGTTAACCCGTAAAACAGTACCAGTATATTCTTTTACCAACGAGCAATGGTTAAAATTATTGCACATTCTATGCACCCGTGCTATTCATAAAAACAAGTCGCGTTCATTAAGATTATACTAGCGCATGATACTAATAGAATTTCACTTAAAAACAAATTAACGGAGAGCACGTGCACTTTGAAGATACATTCATGCGTTAAAATTATTGCAGAATTGTGTCAAAATTCACTGAACAAGGTAAAGGTTCATGGCAGTACCACGCGGAACAAGCGCACGCCTGCAGGCGCGAAATATTTGATGCCTTCGATTGAAATAATTCACCTAGTCGGGAAATTTTCTTCAATACTCTATCGCTACCTTTTAAATATCTAGTAATTTGCCGTCGTTGTTGCAAACGATACGATGAATGTGAACATACTTTCTTAGCTGCAGCTATAACAGAACTAGAACCAAATACTGAAGAAATTATGATAACATACTTTTAACGATACGCAAGTCTTAGCCATTGTCAGGGCCTATTCTGCTCGGTCTCGTAGCGGCTCGTTATAATAGCCCGTTGTATCGAGTGTTCTGTCTAGAAATCTTGCAAAAATTGTCGTTTTCCCTTAGTGGTATATCTCATTAGAGAGTTCTGGAAATGTGGACTGCCCTATCCATACGTAACGTCGGTAGATTCACTGACTTTCTGGTTAGTTAATATCATTTTCCCTTATCAAGGAGAATTTTCCTGCTTGGAGGAATATATATGATGGGTAAATTTTGTTCGTAGGGTGGGCAAGTTCGAGTCTAGGGTGGGCGATTGCCAGCGTAAACGATACAAAGGTGTTTTGATAGTAAAAGAGAAGTGGAAATGGAATCGATTTCATTTTATCGATGTATAATTCATCAACGGTGTGACATCTATTACCAGCTTTAGCCAACGGAGTGTGGAGATGACCAAGAATACAAACATCAACATTAGCGTTTATTTACCACCTTAAAATGGTTTTGACACTTGGCCATGACGGAAAATCCTTTTGAGATTTTCAGAGTAGGAAAGAATATATGGAGCTACTCCCTCAGTTCGTTTGCTTTTAAGACCAAAGTTCAAATTATTCGGAAAGTAGCATATAGAAACTTGTTGAATCTAGTAATGGATCGAAATCATACCAGATAAAATTGACGTAAACTTTGCCCAGTCAGTTGAAAATAGCAATATAGTAATCCTTTACATCCTTTGCTGGTCTTGCAATACCAGGTTAGGTTTTAACGACGTACTGAACGTTTCCTGGAAACTACTTAACGGGGATTAAGAACTTTATACGCACTCCACCTATAGTCCAGTGTTATCGTTCAGGTAAATAAATAAAAAATCTTCGCTGACTTTTAATAGGGGTAAAATTGTGCGGTCGTTTATTTGGTCAAAGACAAGTCTTATTGGGTCAGACCTTTCTCAAGCTCATGCGTGCAAGATATGAAGATAGCCAACAAAGTGTTGGTCACAGGATTACAATATTTTTGGTTACGAAATGTAGGAGTTGGAATTGTTTCTCTTCATCGTAAAGTAACAGTTTTATACCATAAGTATTGACGATTAAACTGCGGTCAAAACTTCAAATCCTTGAAAGGTATTAATATCGCACGTATGAAATATTTACTGCAACAGGCTTTGGGTAGAGGAATTAAGTAATATTATGGAACAGTTTAAACAATAATTTGTATCAAATTTAGTGAAGATGAAACATACAACGAGTGTAGCTGAACCACAACGCGCCTCGTAATTACAAATTTAACTTTAGCTCTAAATGAACTGGACACGTCAAATTTATCATCTTTGACTGCAAATTTCTGAACCCTGTGTGAGCACTAGTGGAAGTAATGAATTTGTTCGGATCGTAACCAGTTCATCAACCTTAACTTTAAATTTTACCGAGTCTTTTAAAGAAAAGGTGCGTTATAACAAGCTTTTTATATTGCTCGTGTCTTTCTCTGTTAGGTCTTAGTAACGTCTGGAAATTTCTTGGAAACTGTCTAACAGGGATTAAGGTCCTGGCCCACTCTATCCTGTCAAGTGTTATCATAGGTAATTAAAAAGAATAAACCATGGATACAACTGTATGGTCAATATTTGATAAGGAAGGCTCTTAAGACCTTGGACTAGACCTTTCTCAAGTTTGTATGTGCAAGATCAAAGATAGCCTTCAACGTGGGCTATTTTAGGGCTGAAACATTTCTTAGAATTTATACTGCGCAATGCAACAATTTTCTATTCACAGTTTTTGTACTATGATTATTATTTGATTTAGAACTTAGCAGCCTTAGGGTAGTTGTCAACAATCATAGGTCTGAAACATTTATAAAGTAAATGGACGTCAGTTATTGCTAAGGGTAACACTCGTAATCATTAGAATAACCCACAAGGTAATATGACAGCTGACTTAGCTATTCCCTGGCTGATTCTCATTAACGTTTGTCGCCATAATATATGTTGATGTTACCGTTACTGCTGGAACTATTGACTCTGAAAACTACCCTTTACATTTTACTGATTGCATTGTACAACTCGGCCAGATTGCCACATCACAATAGTTTTCGGTCTTGTACTTAGTTGATCTGAACAGTAATATAACGGCCGAAACGTGACGTACGATAACCTACTAAAACACCAAATAATAATGGTTTTCACGGAGACCAAATGTTATCTAAAGATAAAATATTACATATACTATCCACGCTGATTAATATTCAGTTGACGTGTAAAAAAAGGAGTTTTAACTTGTCAAGAAATATTTGCTTTTCAACGCATATGGGTGAAACGTTCCTTGCTACTCTATACCTTTGCTCGCCTTTGCCTTGTCATAGTTTAAATACGAGTGACTTTAAATAGATAACACTAACTAATATTCCCTTTCTCATTAATCACTTAGATATCCATGGTGGAGAATATGATTCAGTACTTTTGCGAAGTTGGCGAAACACTAAATGCAAATTAAAAATTTATTTTCATACAAGATATACTCAATTACAGTTAACTTACTGAACATCATGCAATTTCAATTATAATTAAAGCACTGGATAAATCCTGCTTTCTCCAAGGCTGTAATACAATGACGTAATAAATATATTTGAAAATTAGAAAAATTTGTTCACCAGTGGAAGGTATGGTGAGGTCTTAACTATTCCAGGAAATTCCTTATCGGGGAGATATAAACCTCACACGACTCGACTCCTGTCAAATGTTATCAGCGGGTTTTGACTCAACAGGACTTGATCCTGTGCCCAATATTTGGTCCAATATTTGGTCAGTTAAAGGGCTTAAGACTTTGGACCAGCTGGACCTTTTGTAAACTACAAGCAATCCATTTGTGAAGATAGCCTAGATAGCGTCTACTTAAGAAAATTAAATTTATCAAGAAACCGTGTTAAGGAGGTTTCTTTCACTTGTCCGTTAAATTGTAAACATTTCTGATTAAAGTAATCTTGACATATGTAATGTTGTAAATGCTTAAAAGAAGGCAAGCACCGAGTTCTCACTAGTGTATGAGTTATTGATGGCAAGTGATATAATAGGATTTCTATCAAGAGTCTTACTCATATCTATATATATGACCTATACGCTAAGGCACGTGTAATAATTAATCAGCAATCAGTCTCGCGTACGTGGATTCAACAAGAAGTTACTGTCTTCATAGTGAGATGTGCAGTCTTGAGCAAAAAAAAAGGTTTTTTTTGCTGTGGGCAAGTTGATTGCTTATTTGCTCCTACATTTACAACGATATGGCAATCCAAAAAATGCTAGTAATAGACCTAGTAGTCCTTCATGCACTACTTGAATTTCGTTAAAGTTGGCTCGTTAGTTTTGCCCAAAAAATGGAAAAAAGTTGCAAATTAACATAACTAGCTCTTGTTCAGAATCCCTTTTTTCTGTTATAGACTGTACATGCAAACTTCAACATATCGGCTATACGAAGTGCAAGATTACTGATATAGAAAGGACGTCGCAACAGCATCTTAAGGAGTTTTTTTTTTGTAGTAGGAAGACTTGTAGTTCCCAGTGCAAAAACCAGCAAGGTCTACCAGCAGTCAACCAGCTCTGGTTCCAATCTGGTTGCTTATAAATACCTCTAATAGCGAAACTGGACGTCTTGAAGTAAGGTTCGACGGTAAAGAAAAGCCCGAATGGGGTTCACAATATTACATCTTGCCGCATAGTTTACGGGAAACCCTTTAACTTTGCTCGTAGATTTTTCTCCGTGTACTTGTCCTTTCAAAATAAATACATAAACTTTAATTTAAGTACCAGCTTTATTGTGATAACCTAACCACGGTCCACGGCCTACGTAATAAGCTCTACTTGAACAAGATTGTATTTTGACTACAGGGGATGAGTACATAACCATACAGTCCACTAACGTCTTATGAATTACATTAATATGGTTAAAATTAAACCATCCAGTTCACAAATACCCAGCCCAATATAAGGTTTTACATTCCTTTGTTCTAAAATACTTCGTATATCTGATGATATCCCATATGTTACAAACGATTCTTTATTAAGCGTTTCGTCCAATATTGGTGCTTTTCTCTTTATAACTGTATAAAGGAGATTTCGTCAAAAACTAAACATGAGATAAAAATATATTTCCCTATTCAGCATTTGAAAACATCACAAGTTTACACCTTTCACGGGTGCGGCCACGGCGACAGCTTCACCGACGAATATATACTATCCCATACGGATGGCGTACATGCACAGAGGCCACTGGGGTGCTAAATGAAAAGTAATGTATAGTGATCATAGAACTTGCGTTAAAAAGATTAGTGTATAATAATGTTACAGCTTGCATCACAAGTGTCCGCAGTCGCCGCTGTGCCTGATGTTACAACTACGGGTTGTGCTGGGGAAATGTAGCTTGTCGAAGAAGGAGTTTGCTGGAACGCTGCCACCAGAAATCCAGATGCGATGACTCCGAGGGCCATAAACGCGGAAGCTGCTGAAAGCGCCAGAAATGAAGACGGACTGGCGTTTTCTAACTGACGTCCATTTGCAGCTATATTTTTCTCCTTCACAAGTTCACTTTGGTGCTCCAAAGCGCAGCTAGAGGATAAGAACCAAACTATGATTAGACCTAGAAGAGGGCAACATTTACGGAACATATTGCAGTGCTGGCTGTGTGCAGTGAATCCAGACAAGAAGTTGAATCTTCAGTGACATGTGCCTACCGAATGCATGCTTTATATACTGCAAGAGAGGCGTGTTATACGCTTACCACAACTGTAGCCCTTTCCTTATCGCTCAATTTTCTTGCATTAAAATGGGAGGCCTTCTTTCAGCTTTTCCTTCTAGCAGTGCATCGTAATTACACCCTAGAGAAACTATAACCCAGATTACAGTTGTGACTTGCTTCGGCAAAGAAAATAATATTTAGTTCATAGAATCTACAAATTAATTGCTTCCTTTTTATAAACAAGACATTGCTGTTAGAACCGTTTGATCTAATACGGTTCAAGAAGAAGAGATACACGCTTTTGGGTTCGCTGGAAACCGCACCTTTGGGGCCAGTTTTATTCCAATACTAGTGAATGTTATGTAACAGTGTGCTTTATACTTGTCGTGATTATGCATATACATAAAAGCATAAACATTAAGTGTCGTATCAATGACTGGATTTGCGATTGTGGCCAGCCGTCCAGGTATAGTAGTGCTTGCGCACTGTTAAAGTTTTATTAAAATCAGTATGTCGGTTTAGCCAAAATTAATTCATAAAAGGTAGAAATTACAATAATTTTTCTCCATTGAGGACACGGTTTTTTGCTTGTGGAAGGTACGGTGGACCTCGACAAGAAGTTGAGTGCTCAGTGGTTTTTAATTGTGCTATCTGCACTGTTGTGTTCACTGCAAGACCGTTAGGAGAACTAGCGCAAGACCTGCCCACACGACTCAAATTACAGCAAGTAAAAAAATGGGAGCCTAGTTTTAAATATCCTCAAAACAATATGCTATCGTAAATAGCCCAAACTCAAAGTTTATTACTTTACCTTCAGAGAGAAACAACCGGAACACACTTGCAAAAGAAAGGGGAAAAACGATAGTTCAATTCGACGTAAGATCCCGGTGCATGGCTTAAGATTTTGTCAAACATTGTTTTATAATCATTGTAAGGTATATATAACATTGTATCATCTGCTTCGTCCATCGAAAAAATTGAACGTAATTTATTCTGGTTTGCATCTCTGCGGTGGAGTTGGACTTCCTTATTAGATTCGGTTCAAATATGCATTATAGAATTTATTTTTCAGGACTCGGTTCTTATTATTGGTTTGTTGACACTGTGAAATGAACTGAACACGCCTCGCACGACATCGCAACTGCAGTCAATCAGTAATAGCAGCGATGATCCTTGTGAATGGGGGAAATGACCTCTCGTTCCTTGTACGAAAATGGCACTAAGATGCAAATAACACTGGCAGTGGAACTAGTCCAGCGAATTTAACAAGCTCCGAACTAGTTTACCAGCCATAGTTTAGTGTGCGTGCAGCTTGTATGTTTGGACATGTGATTAACTTCATCTTAAACTAGACTCCTAATGATTTGGAACTAGTTCGTTGACTCAGGACGTGCTTAAACAGCTTTTGTAGTGTGAGTTCTATATTTTGTTGACTTTGCCTTTTAAATAGTTCCTCACTGTGGTTACAATTAATTAGAGCGCGAACGGATACTTTTTTTGTTGTTGTTCGTATGTGTGTCAGATAGGGTCTACACCTGCTTCTGGGTAGCTAAAACCGCAGCTCTCGGGTTTCAACCACTCCTACTAGCGTACAAATAACAGCTACTCTTTCCACTAAATTCATACAGGTTTTCTTAAACACATACACACACACATGATACAAAGACTGCTGCATCAAAAGAGTACTGCATGGAATATTTACGGGCCCGGCTCTGTACGAAATCTATCTAATCTCAGGTCTGTTCTTAAGCAATCTCCTATTTAGTGTGGGCAAAATCACCCAATGCAACGACTTATTGCCAACCGTTTGCCTGCTGGAGTTGGGCGAATATCAGCAGTTTCAGCAGTTCCTGCCTCCATAAGCAGCCGTCCAGACTGGAATGTGTGCTACAGTGTAGCACTGTAGAAGTATATATTGCAACAAAGTTTTGATTTCAGGTCCGATCTTACGTACAGAAACTTATTTTGATGTGGTTTGCGTGGTTATTGATGTACACCTCTTTGTGGTTGGTTGAACAATAGACAGCTATTCTATGAAGAAGACTTAACAGTGTGCCCAAAGGGTTTGGTAACTTCGTTGATATAGAGTCAAACAAGTAAATCAAAGGCAGAATTCCTGATTTATTATCTGTTATAATACTCCTTTGATTCTTTCCATTACTTTGTTTCCGTATTGTAATTCAGTTTAAATTCTTCTCTATACCTTAATATCTAATCACAATATGTCAGAGCACTGCAGCTAGATAGAGATAGCGATAGATATAAAGATAGTTAGAGGTAGATAAATACACGGATAGATAGATAGACGGGTAAATAGATGCATAGATAGATAAATGAATAGATATACAGATAGACAGATAGAAAGAAAGATAGATAGATAGATAGATAGATAGATAGATAGATAGATAGATAGATAGATAGATAGATAGATAGATAGATAGATAGATAGGTACAAAAATGGAATCTGTATCTGGCAACATACAATGGGTCATGCAGGTTAACAACGATTCGTTTAAACGCAGCGGGTTCTATTTTTATCGCCATATGTGTTTCATGTTATTGCTTACTCAGATTATCACTAGCAACTAGCTGTTTACAAAACGAAATCACCATACCCTGAAGTATGAATTTCTCTACGGTACTAACATTGCAAGTACCGAAGTTTAGCTCACACAATGATCTTGTAAGACGAGTCGCTTTTTCCTTGCACAGGTGGACAACATCTATCCGGGATCCGCGCCTCGCTGTACGTAGATTTACTACGGATCACAACAAAACGTGTCCTTACTAACTAGTTCATCGTAAAAGATAACCAGGAACGGACAGGCGTTAACTACAGTCTTCCCTGTCTACACGGTTCAGATATAACTGAAATTTACCTGCGCCTTTCTTACCCGTTAATTCTGTTTTTCTTATTTATGCTATGATATACTGGCCTTTAATTATTCCAATGTTAATATAACAAACCAGATTCGTACAAACTGAAAATAATCATAATGTATTGAAGAATACTGTCATCCAGGTCTTTAGGTTTTGTTAGTTGTTACAGGCATAGATGTTTCCTTAAAGTTAATGTTTTTTCATTACATTAAACTTTTGTGAAAAAAAATATTTCCCAGCAGTACATGAAACTCCTCAAATAACATAGTTTAAGGTAAAAAGTTTAAAGAGTAGGTCTTTAATGAGGAACAGTTCCATTCTTGTTTATTCCATGTTCTCAAGGGTGTACAAGTCCCATTGAAATCAAGTGTACCACCAAACTTTCATTCAAATTGGTTTCATAGTTTTACAGAAATAAAGATCCAAAACCAAAATATTAGTTAGGTCACTGGCTGTCATATCGTTATTATAAATATTATCATACTATGAAGCATGTCATTAATTTTGGCTGTAATCAGTAAATAACAGTTAGCTTACCGCTGCAGTTCTCATGTTTACCATGACCTGCTGAAGTTCAGAAAGAGACAAAAAAGAAGTGGTATTCAGTATTGTCTGTTCCAAACAAAATGGCCGGAAAATGACCAGGTAAATTCAGTTATGCTTTAATTAAGTTTACGTACAGTTTAATAGCGCTATCAAATGATTATGTTATTGTTATTAGATATTGTATTGAATTAATCTGTTTAAGTTAAACAACGTTTTCGAGTTCGGTCGTTAACATATTACCAGTCGCCATTATGAATGTTAGCCAAGGTTAGTTTAGCCAGTGTCAGTGACAATTACTTTTTGCTATGTAATGAATGTACGTCTTGCCAAGTTATTAATTTGTTCATGAATTAAGCAACTGACACAGTCAAGGTGATTAAGATTGTTGCCATCTTCCCGCAGATGATTTCCGAGCTGCGTGAACGTCCCGGGCACCCCGCTCCAGCCAACATGCTATGGACCGTCGCGGCTCTGTGTCGTCAAAATGTCTTGGGGGGGATTCTGAACGTGAATCTGAGAAGATTATGACAAAACTGCGATGAAAAGACACGCCAGGAGTTCAAAACGCTCAGTTGTTCGAGTCAAGCCACGGGGAAGACGAGCCGGCGTGTGACGATATATGGGCAATTCGTAGTATACGTTTTTTTTACATAAAATTCATCTAATTAAACATGTCATGTTAAATAATTGTAATTGTACTCATAGTTTTACTTTTAATGTAATTAACTCAAGAATTACACGAACTTATCCATTCAATAAAATTTTAAAAAGCCAGAAAATTTATAAACATATAGTTGTATCGTAAATCATTGTAATCGACTAATTAGTTATGATTAACGATATACTTTATGTTATAAAAATGATAATATATATTACCTAATTTTACGTCATAGAATAGAATTCAATAAAATTAAGCTAACTGCGGTTGCATGAAACCCACGCTACCAAACTTAATTCTTTTAAACTTAACTAATACTTAATTAACTTAACCTTAATTGATATTAATTTAAATATTAGGAATCATTATTATACACGTGTTTGACATATTTTGTAACTGATGTTTGGTGTCGATTCTAAGGTTAACGAAACGAACGCTCCTCATAAATAGTCCTGGAATGTCAATACTAGTTACTAGTGATTCGCTATACTACCTGAAAACTAATCAACAAAATAACAGTTAAATTGAAAAGTTAGATTAAGATTAAAACAGAGACGACATTGAGACGAAAATCTGGTTATCAACTGACACAGATAATGTTTATATCTACGTTAGGTTATGCTGCGCTCTGGTTCGTTATATCTGGAAACTAATTGTTTCTCATTACATACGAACGTTTTCTTTATTATTTTCTGGTAATAGGTAAAGCGCGGAAGTAGAACTCTCATCCCAGGATCTTGCCGCAACGAAGAAGCTTCACCAGCAACTTCAAATACATTTGTTAACGTTCCTATTCAGGTGTATCTGAATTTATATTCATTCCATTATATAT
Organism: Leptestheria dahalacensis; assembly: GCA_022114935.1. Classification (NCBI taxonomy): domain Eukaryota; kingdom Metazoa; phylum Arthropoda; class Branchiopoda; order Diplostraca; family Leptestheriidae; genus Leptestheria; species Leptestheria dahalacensis. The sequence goes on along the minus strand of JAIQCU010001051.1, from coordinate 2,049 downwards.
TTTTTTTTAATTTTTTATAAGTTGGCGAAACACTAAACAGATATACTCAATTACAATTTACTTACTAAACGTCTAACACTTCTTAGATGTTCTTCTAATTCTTAGATTCTTCTAAGAAATCTCAACTGAAAAAGGTAAGAATCTAAATATAAGCTTTAAACTGGTCCTTCACAAACGACACCTTTTTAGTTCGCCGCAGTTTCTGTCTCATAAATAATCATAAAACATCATAAATCAGATACGAGCGTGTTTTATTGATTTAAAGAAAAAGTCAGTGGCATTAAGTATATCTACAGTCGATATACTGCCCAAGCAATGGGCGGGTTTCCTTTTTGTTTCAGTGCCGTCATTTAAGGTTATCCGCAGTATTACTGCAAGAACGTAAAATGTGAGGTTTTTGGGATGCTTCTTATCCTGTTTAGATAAATGCAAATTCGCTGGTGGGTATGTAGGTTTTAAGCTTCCACGAGATTCACATTGCTAAAACTTTGTACCAAGTAAAGCTTGGCTTTTCATTTCATCAAGTCTATCACAAAAGATTGGCATTTAGATCATAAGCAGTTTTGTTATTTGTCTCTAAGGCTCTCTTGACGTATGAAAATTTCCTGTTAACTGCTTAACGTGGACTAAGACCTTAGACCCACCCTACTCTGTCAAGTGTTATCATCTACATGATTTAGGTAAATACAATGAAAAAACAACAGACTAAACCACGGGTAAAATTCTACTTTCCTATATGTGATTAGGAAGGGGCTTAAGACCTTGGACCAGACCTCTTTCCTCCAGCTTCCCAAATGTAGGATCAGAGATAACTTACATGGTGGGCTATTTTGGATTTAAAAAATCTCTTCAGAAATCACGTGATGCAAAGCAAGAAACTATTCTTTGCTCTTATTCACAGTTTCGAATTATACATGTGATTATTGTTATTGTAGGTAAAACTTTGGCAGTCTTATAATAATCTACGTGAACGATGCAAAAGATGCAACCGGGATGTGATTGTACCATCGGTAAATCCTGCTTAAAAAGGCCAATATGATTCTCTACTGATGTATGTCCACAGGCAGATATTCTTCATTTGACATGTTTAAACATAAGTTTATGTATTTACAGTGTTCTCCATTGACCCAACTACGTGCTTTGAAGCGCAGCCGTCAAATACGAATAAAACTAAGACTAAACCTACTACGACTTGGACAGTCTCGACTGAGCATGTCGGATTTATGAGATTTCCACAGGTGGATACTCAAAAGACCTTGTCTACTCAGTGACTCGTAGATCTCATCTCCATTACTTGTATTCTTAGGTTTATCTGCAGCATTACTGTATAGCAGCAATAAAATAAGTACAAGCTTAGAGTTATCTTATTCTTGTTAAATTCATTGATACATATGTAGAATTAAACTGTGATAAAATGCATAGTTCAAAATTGTACCGATTAAAGCCTTGGCTTTTACTCAGATGTTACAACAAAGGATATGGGATATCATCAGCTATAATTTGCTTGTATTTGTCTCTGCTAGGTCTTAATGTCGTCGGAAAAATTTCCTGGAAACCCACTAACAGGGATTAGGGGATCCTCTCAAGCGCTATCACAGGTAAACAAAAAATATTTATATATAACGGACTGCACGGGTAGAATTTTTGATTCAGTATTTGAATCGGCAAGATGCTTAAGACGTTGGACCATCAAAGTTAATCCACAATGTAATATAACTTTGAATCAAACTTAATTGGGATAAACGAGTATTTAGTTCACATATTTAGCTTTACTATTATATTTGGTTAAAAAATGTTAATATTGGTGACTTTTAAAGTCAAAAGTGTTACCGGAACTGGTATGGTGTACCAAAACGTCAAAGTAGCACAATTGACAAGTGTTGTCGTACAGACTATATTATCTAAAGTCAACTTTACATAACGCTATAAAGTACTCCATGAAGTAAACTCGAGAACATAACAGGTGCATAAATTTTATTATAGTGTATTAATCCTTCTTATTAATTGTCTCCATTGCTTAACAGCATGGAGACATATTGTTCACTTTTT